>BGZK01002002.1:0-86864 GCA_005406025.1 Eumeta japonica | reverse complement strand
CTTTTTGAAGTGAAACTTCTTTATCGACGTATGGGAGAAATTTTATAGCAATGTAACGTTTTTCTGTTACGCGCCATTTTATCTGTTACGCGCCATCTTTATTTCTGGGTGACATTTTCCGTTACGCGCCATATTTATTCAATGTTATTAATGTCATCGTGGCATAAACATAATTGTTACTAAGACCACCTGTCACATATACTTTCTGTCAACACCCTAGATCTATTTACAGTTTGTATATATTACATTTTCCTATTATCTAAGTTGAAACCTTTTCAACCGACATACATGAACTATATCTCACATTCTTTCATTGGTGACTCGATTTTATATGTAGCGTTCGATAATTTTCCTACAATTCTATATGGCCTTTATAACATCGCATTAATTGAAAGTTTTACCTATCACCTTCTAGGTACATATACCATTACCAAGTCTCACATGAAACTCTGAACATTTCTATTTCTGAAACTCAGTAGTGACGTGAAAATAATATTTCAATTAAGTGATTAGCGAAAAAATTTTATAGTTATTTGTATCCATGTCTATGATAATAAAAGCCTTTTGCATAAACTTTATCTAATTTGGCTTTATTCAACCAATTTCTGTGAAGTTGTAAATAGTAAATCATTTATCGCAAAATGATGTCATAAAAGTTTCACTTCTTACGCGTGTACTACTAATACACACACATTTTTTTATTAATGACATATTCATGTTGGCGAGTTGTTTATAGGATTACATTGCCGCTGTATTATAGTATTTGAAATATTAGCCTACTTAACGTATACATCAGTAAAGATCGCTCGTGTTTGTTTATTTGTATGCGCTTTGTGCACGCTACGCCATGCTGGATGGGCTTATCCGCCGAGACCGGCAGCTTGACGTATTCTGAACTGAACGTCGACGTCACTGAACTGAAGGTGTACCCAGATTGGGGATTTTAACGCGAGTTACTTTACCTTGGTTATCTATTTAATACGTTGAGTGTCCACGTTCCATCAATGGAACGAACACGCCACGTGAAATGAATCTGTTCACTGGTCCTAATAATTAAGAGAATAGGGAATTTTTTTTTCCATAATATCTATCTATGTGATAGTTTGGGTTTTATAGTCAAGTTTGGTGTCATCGGAAGGTTTTGACTTGAATTTGTTCCTTTTCATTATTTAATATGTTTTTAGGTGATAGTTAATTTATGATAAAATGTGTTGGGAGTAGTTCTATTTAGAGCCATAGGTAATTTTTTTTTTATTTTTTTTATTTTGCATATATGTAGTGATCGAGGTGAAATTTCGATTAATGGTATCATATCAAGTTATAAAAATATATAAACAAATTAAACCGTTACAAAATAATAAATTACAGAATCGAAATTAAGAATTTCTTTAATTTTCATTTTAATTCTCGACATTCACACAGTGCCTGCTGGTCGTTAAGGTCACGCAGCCACGGTCGGTGGTGATCCATAACAAGGCTTCTAACCCGCTGTACTAACTCAAGCCGCATAGCGAATCAGCTACTTATTCATATATATTTTAGCTGTTCCTAGCTGATCGCCCTCAAAGAATGTGGGGGTTCATGACGTAGCGACCGTCGTACGTGCGACGGGCGACGACCTCGCGTCCACGTCACCACGGCCGCTGGTTTGGCGTCATAGTCGACTACCAGTTCCACGGGATCTCCTTTCTTCGATCTGACTACCAGCGGCGATCTGTACAGCACTACAGGTCGATCTAGAATTGATAGAGGAAGGTTTATTAATTTTCAGTTATTGAAAGTTATATGGTTATTAAACTTTAGATATTAATAGAGTAAAGCTTTGTTTCGAACTTGTCGCGTTCGTCGAAATACATGCGTGATTCTCAATAATGATATGGACACCAATGATAAATTTATGATTACTGCCTCAAAAACGATGAAATATTAAGATTTTGATACTATATGTTTTGAAATTGCGACAGTTTCGCGCATTGCTCGACATAAAGCACGACGTTTGGTTGTAAGGTGCCACCTTAACGAAAATGTTAACAAATAAAACAAATGTAAAGTGACAAAGTTGTATCACAACAAAGTTGTAACTTTCTTGACAAAGTTATAACTTTGAATATAAATGTATACAGTTCCATCTCAATGTGAACTGTTCAAATAAGAACCTACAGCCGTGTTCATTGTACTTGATTTTCGTTTGGAAATAGATGCCGAAAATTTAGATAAAACAAATGAAGTTTGGTAATTTTTGAAAGTAATAAAATGTTTGTGTATAACTATTAAGACTTACGTTAGCGTAATAGGCATAGATGTATCAAAAGATCAATAGATCAATGATCGTAGGCCATAATTATCGTAAAATGCGCTATTTAAAACCAATTTCAAACTTGTTACATTTGACAACAAATTTTTATTCAATGCTATTATTCGACATTCTAGCTCCAGTCAATATTTGGTACTTTCCACATTGTAACTCCTATTTCGTAGGGAGTATTAAATTGACTCTTATTGGTACTTAGATTAAAGCCTAGCATTTTATTCTGAATGTCCTGTCATTAATTCTGAATTGTAATCTAAAAAGTCTCACATAAAGATCAAACGTAGTTAAACAGTATCACGTATGTAATTATCTACAACTTCTAAACAAATTAATATCATAAAGCTCGTCATTAAAAACGTCCTGTCACGTTTAAAATCAAAAAATGTGGGTAGGAAAAATTTGAAAAAAATCTTCCTACTAAGAGTCTAATCATAAAAAAGATTCCTAATCGTAAAATATATGTAATATAATACACAACTCACATTGAACGATGACTTCGAAAGTGTGTATATGCGATTCCGTCACACAGATGTATTTACCAGATTGAGGGATTTGAATGTTTCGAATCTCTAGGAAGCGTCTGTATGAGTGAGGTTTCTTGAAATGCTGCACCAGGCGGGCACGAACATCCAAATAACACTAGAGCTGATTCTGCAACAACCATCCAGGTTTGGTTTCACAATCTCCGTACATAATTAGCTCTAGAACTTCGCTACAGAAGTACGTTAATTAAAGACAGTTCTGTGCGATTCGTTGTAAAACAACCGACGAGATTGATAGTTGTCCCTAGAGTTGTTAAAGTCAAAGAAATCCATTACGAATTTACGCTAGTTTTGATCAGTGCAATTTATGTTTGGGCCTTTTGGTATATTTTCGTTACCAATTTTACAGTGAATTGTAGGTGTGTTGAAATAAATTTAAAGGATTTATCATAAAATTTGTCTACTTACGGACAGTTTATAGTTACGTCTTTGTTTTCTTCGACGGTAATATATCGTGAGTCGACTCCAATAACGTAAGAATCTGAAATAACATTTTATTAAACATAGATATCGTTTTAATAAACACATTCTATCACCTTGTATTAAATATAATTGTCGATTTAATGTATATATGTTCTATATAAATATGTCAACTCGCCTTCCATTTCGACCAGCACAAATACTTCCACCGAGCCGCGTTCGTTTGTGACAATGCACGCGTACTCACCAGCTAGGATCTCAGATGCCACAAAGCTGTCAATAAAATATTTGTGTATGAGAATACATTATATACTTCATTATTACACGCCTTCTGTCGCTCGTGTAGACACATAATTCATTATTTAATGTTTTAAGTCAGGCGTCTCGCTAATACTCATATTCCGATTTCGACTCCACTTTCGATTCTATTCCCATACCGGCCTCGTTCTCAGTTTCCATTCTGGTATTTTTCCCGATTTCGGTCCCGGTCTCGTAAAATTTTTGCTCAATACACCGAGTGTTTCCGCTCCACCGACGGCTCTAAATGACAGCGAATACAGACGGCGAATTAATTCTAATCTTTAGAAGACTAATTATGTTATTTGCTTTCGAAAACTATACAAAAAAGTTTCAAAACCGCATCATCAAGCAATAATTAATTAATGTTTCGCCATACAAATTCTGCCACATCCCTTCACGTTTTTAGGATGTGAATTTTCAAGAATAATTAAACAGATGCTATTTATTGTAAAATTCAAAGTGCGAAGCATTTGAAAGTGCTTGTAAACTTTTTTTGTGCCTCTAGTGAACGAATCTTACAGCCGCTATACTCTCCTTACTTCACAGAAATGAGAAAATTTGTATAGAATGTTACAAATAATTTAATGAAGATTAATTCAATCAGCTTTAAAAAAATATTAAGTGTAATCTAAATAAAAATATTTAAAAAAATCATTAAAATAGTTTAGAAAGTTTTTCCGTTAATCAACTATGAAATATTTGTAAAAAACACGATCACTTGTGGAAAAGAAACACTTAATGTAGTCTTTTTTATTAGGGTCAGCATAAAACCAAGTAGTTTCCTATTAAAAATGGCTATCTAATTCGGTGTCGTTAAATTATAAGTATTATAAAATATAATTTTTAAGATGAAATTATGCTTCGTAATATGAATATGTGGCGACCTCTAGTGGTAAATAAATATATTACTTCGTTTCGAAAAGATGGGGTTCTAATAATTACAATAATATTGATAGTTAAAGAAAACGATAATATTGTAAGTTAAAGAAAAACTTATTATTAATTTAAAGGTAAAGAAATCTTTTTCCACCCTCAGAAATGCGAATTCAAAAAATCTCAAGTTAGTACGAGAGGGATTTTTTAGTGCACTCTAGGCTACACAAAAATATTCTAATACATTTCAAAGGCCCACCGTTTTAGGCTGCTGCCTTGTCTGTCAGTCGTTTAATCAGGCACAGTACTATTATAAATGATATTTTAAATAACTGTATTATATTCAATTTTATAGAATACGCATTTATTGCTAATCGAATAAATTATGAAGTATCAATTGCAAACGATCAGCTACCTAAAACCGTGAAATATATTTAATCGTGTAAGTGATAATCTTTGTTTGGTTTGAAGTTTATTGATTTCATGAGCATCGTTACTTACGTCAAGGTGTTCTCGGGGTGTATTCTGTAATTTCCTCCAATCACAGGGTTACCATTAAAACTCCAGCTCACGTCAGCTTTAGGGCTAGATCTATATTCGACTGTTAAGGTCACCCTTTCGCTCGGCTTGACCCTAATCAGCCTAGGTGGAGCCGCTGTGACGCGTGGACGGTCTAATGCAGTAATAAATATTTGCACAGATTAAAACAATAGTACGGTGCATTGATTACATAATTACATTTCTTTTAACTTATTATGGCTTACAATGAATTTTTAGTTCCATAGCGTGGGTCAGATCTTTCGCCTGGTCTGCAAACGTAGGTACCACTATGACCGCTTACGGCGGATGGTATTTGTAACGTTGTAGTGGTTTCTGAAAGGACTGCCACCGATTTTGTTTCTTCAGATATAAAACTCCAGGATGTATTGTAATCTAGTGCATTACTGAAACCACAAAAGTGACGATTAATAAAATAATTATATCAATATGGTTATCTGTTCCACAAATATTATATAGGAGTTAAGTATCTATATTTTGACAAAATTAACTATTAACCATGACAACACTGTTAAAATATGAATAACTCATAGTAGTACTGTGAAGCTTTGCCTGCTTTATTTGTAATATTTTATGCACTGCCGTTTGTTTGCATAATAAATTCATTCATACAGTGTGACACAATGGGGTAGTCCTAACACGCGTTAAAAGAGAAAGAAAAATGAATTACTAAACTAAAACTTCATACAAATGGGACCATAAAAAAATTAAAATAACATTCATAGTAAACACGATTAAACATTATCCATCGTGTTTACTATCAATGTTTCTTTAATGAAATATCATTAAAATAATATTGTTCATTTTGGTACTGCGCAAAGCGTTTGCTACAATAAATGACTTTGTCAAAATACAAATTTTATAAGGTTATGACATAGACAATTGTGTGTCGATCTGTTTTAATATGAGTCTGCAAATATTGAGACTCACTGAACTCAATGACATTCTTTTCACGGCTAACTTCATTGTTTTAAGCTCTTCTAACGTGTTGTACATGCTATCGAATTTAATCTTTAACTTGCCTAGAAAGATTCTATAATTATGTTAGAGCATGAAAATGTACTCACGGACATGTCAATGTCACGGGTGACCCTTCTTCTGGGAATAAATTTGATTCGCCTGCAATTCCAGTGGAATCTGAAACGGAAATCAAGTTTTAGGATTAGTTATCAACCAATACTTGGTAATTATTTATTTGCAGTTAAGGAGACTTGGACCAATGAACAATGTACTCTTTAGGGCATATAGCAGCTTTACGATTAGACTTTAAGTTCATTGCTCCATCAGCCTGAATTGGAACTAGGTGAGAAGGCGATATTGTCATACAAAATTAACGCTTTAATCTCTCAGACATTTTTTATAAAGTGTTTCGAGGAATAGGCTACGATCAAGATAAATTATTACTTAGCAGCGAAGAAGGTAATTTTCAGTGGTCCTAAAAGTTGTGTCAATTTTAAATTAGTTGCAGTACTTATCATCGATTCAAAATTCGTAATTGAGTAACGACAAGGGGCTGGCATCTGTTATTAAAGTCAAGCAGGTCACTTCATATCTGAGAATTGGACGTGGCTCAAGCACAAGATATGAAACGTCAGTCGCACGTTAGGTAAACGTCTGGTTAGGTTGGGATCTTATGAGTTCTCCACTCTATAAAAAAGACTTTAAGGTTAATAAGATTAGTTAAGCACGCCTTCAACCTAAGCCCTCCTGCCCCCCTGCCACCGCACTGAACCAATACCGAGGGTTCGACAAAACACCGACATTCATTTGAGCTGATGCTCGTGTCCTTCAATGAAAGTCTCAAAGGTTGTTTAGAAAAAATACCACAATAATACCTTGTATGAGGATTTCGACAAGTATTTTAACGGAGCCATAGCAGCTTGTGATTGTGCACTCGCAAACGCCACCTTCGGCTTGTAGGACCACATAACTGAAAAGTAGTTGTATTTCAATGAGTCGTATACAATTGTATTTTATAAAGAGAATTATTATTACAAACAAAAAGTTTATACATAGATCTGTTAGTGTCAAACAGTTTGAAGTAACTGTAGTTAACGAGCAATAGATTCAATTACCAATATTTAAAGTCAATTTTTAACTAAATAATAATATTTAATAAATAATTATCTAAATACTGTTACGAAATAACCCTATCGAGAGTTCGAGGATTGAGACAGGATTAAAAGAAAAAGTGCAAAAAAGTAGAAGGTATATATCAAGCAACACCTTAATAAAACAACTTACTAAACAACTATTTTAATAATTCTAGTTGATCAACACACGATTTCCGATATACGTTCTTCTCGCAACTAATTTAATACTTTTAGTTATTGCATAGATAATTTATAGCCTTGCCTGAATTCTGAAAATGTAAATAAGGCTATAGATTATATATGAAACAACTCATAAACGTATTTGATATAAACAAACAAGATTTGCAGCAATTCGGGATACTTTAACCAAATGCGTTTGAAATGTAAACAACGCGTAGACGAAGGAGAATTGTTTACATTTTAAAGGTAAGAAATATGGGGTACTACTCTTAAATATTTTTTGGGCAATTATTCTATACTTTTACCTATTTAGTTTAGATTAGTTTTATAAGAGTAAAATTCAATCTGGCTGTAGTTTGTCATAGAAAAACATAATATTATAAACTAACATGTTCACGTGATTTCTGTGCACGCCGGTCTTTATTATCTATTATTAACTATTATTATTTTGAAGTTATACTCATATAGAACTTATTTTGGCTCAATCCTTTCAAATTTGCATGAACGTCATCAATACGTCATCGTTTCGTCATCACCTGTCAAAGCTCAAGGAAATGACGTCAACTGGCGTATGTCGAGTCATTTCCTGCCGATTTTATAAAATAAGATAAGACTATGCAAAGACAGAGAAAAAGAAGTATATTGTTTAATTTATATCGAACTTGTTATACTTCAGCTTTTCCTGCGTTAGGTTGAAAGTCAGACGATCAAGTACCCTAAAATTCGGCATGTATGGCATGATTTGTATCACGGGGAGATGCGCGAGTATTTTAAAACAATTTTTGCTTTTGACTTACATTGTTGGACATATTACAAATTTCTAATTTTATTAATCGATTATTGTTTATTGCTACTAATATTGTCAAGAGGAGATCGAGAGCGCATGGAAACTGGTTTTTTTCTTACATTATTAGTATATAAAATCATAATGATGTTGCTGGAAAATTTTATTATTTACTTCAAGCCTTATACTTG
Organism: Eumeta japonica; assembly: GCA_005406025.1. NCBI lineage: Eukaryota > Metazoa > Arthropoda > Insecta > Lepidoptera > Psychidae > Eumeta > Eumeta japonica. The sequence continues at coordinate 78,612 of BGZK01002002.1, read as the reverse complement.
TTGAGTTATTTAACATCACAAAACAAGGAAGATTGTCTGTTAAAGATACTCCTTCGTATCCGAATAAAAATACTTTGAAGTGGTATGTATGATTGTGAATTCAAATGTTGCGATCTGGTGTGAAAATTATTAAAATGAAATTTAAATTAGATTTTCTTACCTTCTGGCTGTTGGAACTTGGGTTGGGTCAACGAAATTGCTATTGGATTTTGGGAATGCCTGTAGAAAAATGGAGTCTAGTTAAACAGTTTTTATTCGTATAGTATTCCATGAAAGTTTAAATATTTTCATATATTACTACGATATACATTCAAAAATATACCGTGAAGGATATAAACAAAGTAAAACCTCTAGCAGAGTATGTCTTATTTGTTTTAATTAAACGGTATTAAGTATCATAGCAATATTTTAAATTAAAAAAATATAATTAAAGGTATAAAAGGACATCTGATTAGAATAATTCCTTTCGCTTTGTATATTATGCATTGAATATCAGACACAATGAAGTATATTAACAACGTTTCAGAGTAATTAAATGAAAAAAATTAAATTAATGAATGGTAATAAAATTATAATCAAATATATTTTTTTTAGTTATGGAAATAAAGCTTACATTATTATTTATTATTAAAGAAATATATAGAGTTTCATTTAATCTTTAAAAAAAAATTCATTTATTATATTATAAAATTTTAGATTCTAAATTATACAAAAAAAACAGAAACAATGGAATAAATTTACGTTTGAGATATTATAATATTATTTTTGATTTAATTTAATTAATTAAATCAAAACTAATATTATAATAAAACAATATATCATTAACACCGTTATGAAAGCATTAAAGAGCGCCATCTATTTACTTTATTAAAGACTTTGTGAGTTCGTCAATCTGCATAATTCTGTAATTTATGAAATTGATGGTAGACTACCAGTCAACTCCTACCGTGTTAAGGAACTTCGTTCCAAAAATTAAGTAAATCTTCTCACCTCCAGGCCCTTGGCGTTCGTATAAACTCCAGGGAATTGCTATCTGATGTTATGGATTTCCTGTAAGCAAAATAGTTCGGTTAAGCAGATTTTTTCCTGCCTACTCAGTTTCATGGATGTTTTAAATATCTATCTTATATCAGATACCTAGACCATCACTACAAACCGTATAATAATTTCGAATTTTCTATCTGTTTAATAATATAGGTACATAGTAATGTATATTATTAAATAAATACTAAATTCAAAATTATTATATATATATACAAGGTGGACAGTAATTATTTTAATAGATAACTAGCTTTTTCGTGCCCACTTCGTTTAGCGTAAATTGAAGTTTAGCAATGATTCTTTCCAATACCAGTCGCGTTATTTATCGCAATGCCATTCTTGATGGTACCTCCCTTGAATATTACTTCTATTATACTGGTAGTTACACATTTTTTTTATATAAAAAGCATCCTATATCAAATTTTAGAAGGCATTTTATTTATTCAAAGAATTTGGTCACGATCCGTTACGTAGGTCGTTTCAGAAATAGCCCGGACAAGCAAATAGATAGACACGCATCGTTATTTCTGTGTATGTATTATTATAGACTATCATAATAACACAATTGTCGTCAAGCATAAATTGTATCTTGTATTTATGTAATAATAGAATCTGATGGAGTAATTTTCTTTCAAATTTGTTTATACAAGCAATCCCTGACATTCTTACTGGAAAAAATTGTCGATGAGAGGAATCTGCTGATTGTGTCCGGTGATAATCCTCCCGTTGAAGGTCCACGTCGCGACTGCGGCCGGGCTGGCGGCATACTCAACCGACAGGGTTATCCATTCACCGCGGCTCGCTTTGATGACTGACGACGGCCTCTTTATCACCTCTGGGGAATCTGCAAGTTGGAAGGTGGTGCTTTTTTATGTTTTATTCTATTAAATGAGCAATTGTAATATATCAACGAATATAAGGAACTTTTACCCTAGAAAGTTATCATATTGTCACGTAAACTGGTAATATGCTGAAAAAGGCTTGATTGTAAAAAAGTAGACTGACAAAACAAATCCATAGAGCGATTGCGTGCGATGAAAAGGTCGGTAAGGGGCACCCTAGAAAAATCCTATGCAGACCGTATTGGTCGCATATTAAATTTTAAGCACCCGAAATCGATGAGCTTGCATAAAAAGATTGATGGATGTCAACCAAGCAAGAGAGATGTACAAAGATCGTCCTATGTAGAAATCTATAGTCTCTGCATACGTTTTGGGAAACAGGCGTGAGTTTATATTATTATTATTATAATATAATAGGATCAAAAGTGGATAATTGAACATTCATCATTAATAGAAACATATTATTTGTATCCACATTAATCAATGCAATTCATCATTGCAATCCATAACGACAAAGACGAATTAGTATTAAATAATATTCGTTTTGAGTTTCATGAAAATAATGATGAACGAACCATGAAATGCAAATCCACTGATAGAATTAATTCTTTGCCAATGCTGAAATTTTCGCTTTCTACCACAAAGATGTGTTGTAACCGTCTATTGAAAACAATCTGATGAATATTTTTGGTTTTTTTGAACGCCTTAGTTGTTTTTATATAAAACTTTGAAGTCGAAACATTCTTAGAGTCGTTATCTTTATTTTGTAGATTTAGTAATCGATATGATACTGGCGTACCGAATTGCTTGTGTCTTAAGACACATGATCAGACAATAACATTATATTTATTTGATAAAAACTGTAAAATTACATTTTTGTAAGTAATAAAAAGCTATAGTGACAAAAACAAAGTATTGAAACAATATTTTAATATCGTACCGATAAGATAGTCAAATATTGAAAATGATGTACCACGTTTTAGAAGTGATTCTGATATTTAATCTGTTCTTCCGTTATTGCAAGGCAACTCTATATATATTACACAATCCTTTATTTATTAAAAAGAAAAACTTTTTAACATAATTTACTTGAATAAACAACAAAATACTTACGCCAAATTTCCAATTCAAAATGCTTATAATTCATTCCGTTCATTTGACAAGTGTAAGTTCCAGTATGGGTGCGATTCACATTAAATATTTGTAGAAATGGATCGGTTTCATCGAGCGACACATGAGAATTGCTACCTTTGGGTGTAAAAATCCACGAAGTTCTAGAATCCACATATTCGGGTAACCTAGACACATTAATTTTTTTTTTTTAATATTCTAACAAAACAAGTTTTCAATTTTAAAATAAAATTAAATCAAATATATTTAGCGTTACACGTTTATGGAAAAACATGCGGAATCTTTCGTGTTCAAATCGAAGCTACAATTGAAATTCAAACACTATTTGCTTTTCATTTTCATATAAAAAATATTTTTGTTAGTAAAAGTCAATTTAAAACTTTCGTCCAAGTCTCAATGTGCTGAAATCATGGATGCTGCAGCGACCTGTAAGACGTCAAAGTCCACGTGGATGATTGCAGGAATTTTGTATTCTTTTTCACTCCCAAAAGTTATTACATAGAAAAAGTATTTTTAGTCGTATGATAATGCAACGAATCCATTCACAATTAAAAAAAAATACGTGCACGAATATTGAAGAAAACGGAAGCTTCAATTTTACAAGGCATCCATGGTATTGGAATTCAATTCAACTAATACGGTGTTGGAACTTTCAGATTTTTGTGAAATTCTGTATAGGAGAAAATGGTTTCTTGTAATACGATGTCCACGAATCGAGCGAACTGTGTCTAAAACCGAATCGATTGTTTGAGTTGAAACACTTACGGGCATATCAACTTCAACGTGTCGCCTTCTTCAACGACAGAATTTTCTCTATTCTCCGTTTCGAATGCAAATCCTGAAAATTTTGCTATATTTGTGTGATTGAAATCTTCTGAGATATGTCAGGTTACATAAATGTTCCTACAATACTTGCCTTGTACTTCAACTTGGACAACTACTTTCTCTGATCCAAACTCATTTGTTATAATGCACTCATATTTACCGCCATTCTTAGAGGAAGCTACAAAACTAAAAATAAAAATATTTGTAAATGTATCATTACATAGTCCAAAATATTTTTATACATTTTTTCATGGCAATGATTATATATTTTTATAATTTTCATGTGATTTCTTCCCGTATTCAAATTTGTACTTAAAATTCGATAGAAGTGAGAAATTATTTTTTTTTAAACAAATCATTGAGTTTCAAAGATTTTTATAACAAATCTAGCCTTTACCAAACAGTGTTATTTTTATAGAAATTAAGCTTCTTATTGTATCACAGCTTCTTAAAACAAGAAGGTGACGTGCCTATACTAATTAATAATTTTGCAGCATATAATTGAATTATTCAACGCTATAGTTAATTATTCAAATAATATGAATAGCTTTAATTTATTTATTCTACAAGTGGAATTATTTTAATAACTAGCGAATTTACGTTTGCTTTTTTAATTGCAATTAACTTTCTTAGACTAAATTGCATCAAACAATGTTAACAATAACTATTAAATAGATGTTTAAACTCTTTTTCATACAAAATACTTATTAGTTTTACATTAATGACCTTTTACATTTTTACATTAGTTGGCGAAATTGGATCTTAGTCACATAATCTTACGTTAAGGTATTATCAGGGTAGACGTCGTAATTATCACCAGTAACGCTATTGTCATCGAAGATCCATCTTACAGAAGCTTTGGGATTCGCTTCGTAATTTACTCTCAAAACCACCGATTCTCCCATTTTGACGTTTACTATCGACTGTGGACTCTTCAAGATCTTCGGTTTGTCTAAAATAATTACAGATTAATTAGGGGCATTACTAAAGTCTCGATGCGATTAGTTGTCAAGTAAATCGTACTTGTTTCAAATAAGACCACTGTAGTATGTTTTAGAGTTTTAGAGCATACTTTAAAATGTACATTTAAGGATTCTTATCGCATTATTGATACCCACGACCGACGTTAACTAAGGTCTTTATGGTGAGGTGTTCCTTCTATTCTACAAGAATATATCCCTCTGTGTTCACTATTAACCTTCGATATTGCTAATGTATCAATGGTAATCGGCATTTCTTGTCCTTTTGGCTTAAAAGTCCACAAAAGTTCGATGCTGATGCTTCATCAATTCTGAAAATTGATTTTTATAATTTAAACGGAACTAATATCATTTACTGAAATTATTGTTTAGTACTTGGTTATAAATGACATATATATATATGTGTGTGTGTGTATGTGTGTGTGTGTATGTGTGTGTGTGTGTGTGTGTGTGTGTGTATGTGTTTTCTGGTTCCGTATCTCCAAATGAAAAAACAGAACCAGGATCACTCGTGTGTCTGTCTGTCTGTCCGTTTGTCACAACCAATTTGTTTTTAGAATACGTTATCTATCTCACAACTGTGTAAAATTAATTAACCAATTGATAATTGCTCAAATGCAACATCTAGAATGGATTTTGTCAAATACGAGTCATACTTGAGTTGCGCAGGATATGGCTTATAAATACCTAATAAATTTAAGTAACATGTTTAATTGAAATCTGAATTAAATTTGTTTACTAATAAAATACTTGTTACAACTTTTCACTTACGGACATTTTATTGTTAGAGGCTGATTTTCTTCAACGGTTATAACTGTAGAATTTTTTGCAGATGAACAGTTTTCTGTAAAAAATATATATATAGTAATAGCAATATTGTTACAGGTATACGAGGGCTGCCATTTATGTGTCTAGAATATCAAAAAGAAACAAGCATCTATCATTTAATATAGTTTCATTGATTTTCAAAATATTCGCCATGATGACCGATGCAGTTTTGCATACGCTGAAACCAATTTTTATAGCACTTTTTTCATTCTGACTGAGGTATCTCCAAAACGTGCATTATGAACACATCAATGGCCTCTTCGCGTCTCGAAAAACGAAAGCGATGTGATTTATTTTTCATGCTTGGAAATAAATAGAAGTCGTTGGGTACCAGATCGGGGCTGTACGGCAGATGACCCGTCAAATAGATCTTTTGACTTTCCAAAAACCGAATTGTTTCGGCCGACGTGTGACAGCTAGAACTGTCATGATGAAGAATGATTCTACGTTGTTGGTTGATCATTCTTGTTTCTCCAAAGGTTTATAGCAAACAAATGGTCGTGTACCACTCCGAATTAACCGTCTCACGATTCTCTAGTAGTAATGCAACCACATGTCCTTTTATAAGAAACGGCATATTTTTCTTGCGGAATATACGACGCGCGTTTTACCACCGTTAAAGAACAAATTGGGGTGGTTGGACGCCGAAGAAGTCCCTTTCGCACCTATTAAGGATAGCTCAAGCGAATGCGTCATCGGAAAGCAGATCTTCAATAATTAAGTCTCTCGGGAAAAGTCGCCCAGTTTCAAGCTCTACATCCAGGATAACCAGCTTTTTTTAGCAGGGAGACGATGTATCCTTAATTTAATATTGAGTCATGAATAGCTCAACCATCACCATTTGCGCTAAGTTGACGCGTAGCACGTAGTCGTATTTGTGGGTCCGAAGGGTGACTACAAGCTTTGTTCGCCTTCCACCAACGAAAGACACTTTAACCTCACGAGGGCAAATTACGCTGACCCTTGATCATATGTGTGCGTATAAGTATAGCTACCGACTTTTAGCCATAAATCGTTCTATAGTTTATTGCTATGATAGGTTTTTATTACCGCTGCGAGGCGAAATCCTCGTCTAAATGGCTTAACATGGTTAAGAAGGGCGGTGCTAGTGGTTTAGATTTACTGAATTTATAAACGCATAGACTAATTTTATTCAAATCAGCGTTCTAATCAGGTACATTTCGGTTTAAGGGAAACAGTCTTAACAAGTTACCACCACTATTATCAATTTTATAATACTTTATAGGCACTATATACTTACCTGTGAGGTTGATGTTATTAAAATAACTAACTACGCAAATCCGCATACTTTACTACGAAAAGATCATATAATGATTATCAAATATATTTAAAAATATTATACAAAATTTAAACAATTCAATTATAAATATTTACATGGTGTTTTAGATGAAATTGTCCAAATTAGTGCAGTAGAAGTATTATACATTTACCTTGGACTATGAGCTGTGTGATTATTTTCGCTGAGCCGTAGTCGTTTTCAACAACACACAAGTATCGACCAGCGGATTCAGAGAAAGCAGTGAAACTGAAAGCATTGGAAATATTATTTTCCTGCGATATCCCTTCTATGACTCTCCCATAGTTTGTTATCTGATAATATGTTACACACAATCATGAATGTAGCAATGATGTAATATACATGATTTTACTTACCTGGTTATATTAAGGATATATATTAAGGATATGTCAGAATAAAATGCTGGAATAATATAATTCATTAATATCTACAAAGTTTTTGAATAGAAATGAAAGAGATTTGTTTGATATCTTGAATAAAACATTAAACAAACACTTGGCACAAATTTTATTTACACATAAGAGATAGATTTTTTTACCGGAGAGTGTTCTCAGGATGAATCTGATAGAAGCCTTCATTTGCTATTTCTTCGTTGTGGTACCAGATCACAGAAGCTTGCGGGTTAGCCGCGTATTCAACTGTTAGGATTATTTCCTCTCCGCATTGTGCTAGAAGTATCGGGAGAGGCCTCTTCTTAATTTTAGGCTTATCTGCAATTAACGAATAAATTTTTGAATAAAAACAAGCAAAAATCAGCTTAAATATTTATAATTGCATATTAAGTTCTTTTAGGGGTTCTATTGTTGCCTTATATTTATTTTTTGCATATGTTTTTAATTGTTTTGCAAGCATTTATTTTAAACCTTTAGCCTCAGTTTCTATTGTTACAATTTACTTTTCTCCTTTTTTGCAGCCTTTTCTGGTTCTGCTATATGTAGTCTTATAACGTAAAACTAAGTTGCGTTTGCTTATTCTCTACGAGCAAAAATCACTTGCTCTGTTTTACTCATATAAGCAATTTCAAAGTATATAGTCTAACTTAAATACATAGAGTAATAGACTAGATTCAAGTTTAGCAGGTGTTGAATACCGCTGTAATTGACATGTATTTCTTTATTACTGACCGAATTTCGGTTTGCATAATAACTTCATGTATCCCACGTTACCAATACACACGCAAATAAATAATAAAAAGTTTTAAATTTGTTGCCATTGGTACTTACGATTAACGTTCAATTCGAATTCTTTATGCGTAGAGGTATTTTTAACATCACAGACATACGATCCGCTCTGCATGAAGTCGACATTGTCTATTAGGAGTTGAGCATTCGTTTCTTCGTGAACTTCAGGCACACTTCCCCATTTAGGAGTAAAAGACCACGAAACGGAAGTTGGCAATGATGAGTCCATTCTGAAATTGCCTCTTTTTACATTTCAAAATAACTTTCCAATAAACAGTTTAGCATAAATTTGATGTCTCAAAATCACAATGCTTATTTATTCATTTACAATTATAGAAATTGATTTTACCAGATGCCATTTTTTTTTAATTAAACGGAAAGAACTATGTTACGACGATTTGAGCATTTGAAACGGATTAATGAAAGTGGGTTCACGAAACAAATATATAAAGTGAACGAGTAGGATGGACGAGTTGTCAAAAGGCATCTTATGAAATATTATGCAAAATTATAGTGGCGTATAAAGAAAGGTCCAATGGTCCAAGAGAAGGACGAATGATTGACATTCGCGAAATAAGGAGAGATGCAAAAGTCGTAGCAAGTGGATGTCTATATTCTCTGTCTACCCTTCTACTAACTACACGTGATGATATAAGTAAAAATTCAGCATAGAGACAAGATTTAGCGGGGCGGTCCATCCATTTCAAAATGAGCTTTTGTAAATTCCCCATACACTTACGGACATTTCATGGCTACATTGACGCCTTCAGCAGCATTGATGATCACTTTTTCATTTTTAACTTGAGAGGATTCTGAAAAACCGTGAGGTTCAGTTTGTTACAAAAGTATATTGTTTTGATTATGATAAGCGAAACATAAGCAACCAAATTTACCTTCGATTTCGACTTGAAATTGTTCTTTCAAATGCATTACTTACTACGTATTCATATTTACCTTCACGTTCGTGTGTGGCCGTGAAGCTAAAAAAAAATAATTTATTTTATTTTATTGAGAAATTCTAGTACTGGTTTGTGTATAAGAATTAGACAGTGTACGCAATTATAATGTATAAAATGATGTAAATATTTTTAAAGTGACAATATTTAAACATTTTACGTTTTGAATTTGCATGTGCTTATCAATTTGCTTATATAGGTAAACAATACAGTTGTTTTCCATATTCTGAAATATTTAAATTAGATGCAACTTATCTATAATGATAAAAATAAATATTGATATATTTATATATGTGACACTTATGAACTCCGAAACTGTTTGACCTATTGCCATGAAAGTTGACTAATTCTTTTTTTTTTATGGAGAACATTTTTATACCGTTCACTTTATTTTAATGCGCCACTAAAGACTACTGTAGTACATTAACCTCTACACTGTTTAACCGACCGCCATGAAAATCAGTATTTACAGGTGTTTGCATTGACGACCGCCGATGACCAGCTCAGTGGTCAGTGTTCCTTCTAAGAGATAGTTAACCAACAGTTCGTATAAAACCATAATCCCGATTCTTTTATACAAACACCACAATGATTCAAATTCGAATACTTGATCTTAATATTAGTTCTTAAAAGTGTTCTTAGGTGTACATAATTTTAATGATATATATCATTACGTTAGAGAATTTTCAGGGTAGATGCTGTAACCATCGTCTGCAGTTACAGTACTGTTTTTGAATATCCACTTAGCTGCTGTATCCGGGCTCGCGGTATAATTAACGGTTAAGTTTACCAATTCTCCCAGCTTAACTTGGATAACCGGTGGTGTGATTCGTTCTATTTGTGGTTTCCCTGAAACAAACAATGTACGACTTAACCAATCAGAGTACGCTGCAACGGCATGCAAAGTCATAAAAAAAGTAGTCGATTATGGTATGATTAGCGAGGTCGTAAAGATAATGTAGATAAATAAAAATCGGTACGAACCAAATGTTTGATTCGCTTCTTAATCAAAAAATAGGCCTCCTAAAAGGAAAATTGCGTTTGAAACTCACTACCGATATCTACTACGAAGTCTTTGGTCTCGTGTATTCCTTTAACTGAACATGTGTAAACTCCACATTCTTCTTCGTTCACGTGGGGTATTTTTAACGTTTTATTGGTTTCTTCAAGGATCTTGTAGGTTGAGGACCCTTTAGGTGTAAACATCCACTGAACGTTCAGGGTTTGGACCAGAAAATTGACCCTGAAAATCCGCATGTATGAATAATATGTTATAAAGGGAAAAAAATATTGTAGTAGGTATTTAAAATGCCTAGAATGAAAATATAAATAGAACTTATGTAACTGTATGCGATTAATTAATTTTTGTTATTATACTATAGTTCACAATATTATTCGATCAATTGACTGATTCAGATCACTGTGACTTAAATTCATGCCTTAAGTAGACAGTCACTTAATTAGATAAGTAGATACGCAATAAATAATTGAATTACATTAATAAGTTTTTCAAAATTTTACTTACGGGCAAGTTAATGTCACAGTGTCGTCTACTTTCGTTAAAACAACGTCTGCTTGAGTATCGGTGAAGGGATCTGAAAAAATATGATAAATGTTAAAATCTTCACACACACATACACACACACATAACCTTATACACTTTTATTAAATTATGCGATAACGGATGTGAACTTACTTTGAATTTCGACATAAGTGCTGCCATCTGTTGATCCAAACTCATTTGTGATATTGTACATATATGTGCCGGTGAATTCAGGCAATGCCACAAAGCTGAAAACCATAAATGTTATACTGCAAAGCAGTGGTGTGGGTTTTTTCAATATATACAAGAGCTGAGGCGGTCGCTATTTAATTACTATGGACAATTTAACAGATTGATTTTCTCCATTGGTACAGATACTAATATTGGGTTTCCTTAAACTAAATGTAATACGTTTTTGAGTATTGTCTCACTAAATATCGTTTTTTATTTCTTTGTAGATACCTACCAACTGATCTCAACAAACAAACACTATAAACTTCATTTCTACAGTACAACAATATTTGTTTTTATTCCTTATTTATTTTAGTTTTATTTGATCACAAAAATTTTAATATAATAATCACAGTGTATAAATAAAAATGGCTTTAGTTACGTTATAGTATTATCGGGGTAGATGTGGAAATTATCGTTTCCGGTCAGGGTCGCGCCGTTGAACGTCCACGTGACGATCGCTTCCGGGTTGGCGCTGAAGTCAACGGTCAGACTCACCAGCTCCCCTGCCACCACTCGGAGTGTTGGTGGCGGGCTTTGATTGATCTTCGGTTTATCTACAATAAAAATTCATTAAACTTACTGTCATTTAACGCATAAATACATAACGCAACTTTGAGCCTTTTAACTGGAAGCGGTATGCTACGCCATATTTAGTATCAATAAATTGTTTATGACCAGCTGGCCCGGCAGTCGTTGTTCTGCCTTTTTTGGGCCTGTCCATATAGTTAACGTCTGTATCTTCGCCAGCAGGGGCGTAGAATAAATTCTTTCTTGTTTTGTATCGATCGATGTCCACCTCGATTCGCTCACTTTCGATTGTGATCCTGGTTCCGTTTTTGATTCTGCTCCCCATCCGGCTTTTAATTCCGGTGCTGGTGGCAGTCACAATTTCGATTCGTATGAAGCCGAAGAAAAATGTAGTTGTCACGGCTGAGGTCGTGCTACCAATTCTCGTGGTGGCTTACCCATAGACTTAATGCTTGCAGCTCTTCCAGCATAGACATAATACAAATTCCTTCATCTTTTGTATCCGTCGATGTTAATTTCGTCCTTACACTTGTTTTCGACCCAAGTCCCATTTCGATCCCGCTCCTGCTCGCGTTCTTGATACTTCATACTTCCTACAACCTATATTCACGACAAGATCCTTGGACAAAGCCGGGGGCTTCGTCCAAGTTTCTTAGTATCAAAAAAAAAAAAAAATGTAAGTACATTACTCGGAGATAGTCTAGTTTTTTATAACTTAAATTTTTGTTACAACCGTCTTAGGAATATAATTTCATACATGAAGACGGGGGTAATAGTTATGCTTAGTAGTATAGATACGCAAATGAAACCGGGGACAAATGCTAATATATTTTTTTAGAAACGTTCCCGGGCGTGTGTACAACATATCACCAAATTTTACCGTAATCGGATCAATGATTTAAGGGCGCATAGGGGGCAAACATACAAACATTTATTTTTATGTATTTAGATTTCTTTATCTTCTGTATCGTTTTCAATATGAATCTCAATTCCGATCTCATTTTTGATTTCAAACAAAAAAAGAATTATATACATCCATAGTTCAAATCGTAGGTCATATTCACGAGTTTATACAAAAATCCTTTAGAAAAAAGCACTTTAAATTTTTAAATTTTCTCGATAATTTTTCATTTCATAAGACCTTCCTCGGATTTCAACGAATATTTGAAAAAAATCTGATTTGGTTCAGAACTCGTTTTCGAGTTTTGCACTTACCAACACATTTAGCGATTCATTTTTAAAATATATTTAAGTAATTATTAATTTCATGGCTTTTGGATGGCAAGCCGTAAAAAGGACTATTTATTGTTAGTTATTAACGCTAGTTTGTTAATAATTTGTTTCATATCAAATGTTTCACATTTTATAACCTACATTTTAGACTATAAAATATTTGAACTTTTAATTTTACCTTGAATCTTGACTTCGGTAACTCCTCGTGTTGATCCGTATTCATTTTTAATGACGTATTCATAAGTACCGACGTTATTGGGAGAAGCCTCGAAACTGAAATTATTACAAAAATTAGCTATTACATACATAAATAGGTACTTAATTCAAGCGGACGTGTTACAGCCTACGATTTTTTAAGGTTCCGCAGCCGAAGGCAAAAAAAAACCCTTTTTGTTCCGTTCTGTCCGCCTATCCGTCGTCCTTATATTTTATCGATACTGATGAAATCAATTATACAAGTAGATGTTTTATGTGAACCGCCTTACAGTACGAAAAAAGATAGGGTCTGCTTACCATTCATAAGCTTGAATATTTTTTCGTGTATTTCATTGTGTTGGGTTGCATAGAATAAGTCTTCAAATGCATCAATATTAAATAATTGGCTCAGATGATTGGAAGATTTTGAAAAAGTTCGGGTTGGCATTGTCGTTGAACATCGATTTTATCAATCGAGGTCCTGCGTAACTATATAGATGCATTTTAGATAATGATGTTTGTATGCATGCGTGTGAGAGGGTGTGGAGGGGTGTGGGGGGGAGCATTTTCGTGTGTGTGGTTATGAGAACGGGTGTGGGTGAATGTGACCGTACGCGGGTACATGCAACCATACGTTTGTTTATGTATGTTAAGTGTGTGCCTGTGTAAGTTGTTACTGTCAAACTAACCTATTTTTTTTTTGTTGGTACAAAATGTGTTACGAAATATACTCTATAAATTCTTCAAAATGACGTTCCACTGATTAAAACGTTTTTGACCGTCGCCATATTAATTGATATAATCTTAAATTTGAAGACTTTATAAACATTTTTATATATTTTTTTATTATCTACTTTCGAAAATAATAAGAACTTTTGGATTTGGTCTACATAAAAACTACAATTTTCCCCTCTTTAACTTAATAAAACAAAAACTTAAGCTTCAAATTGAATATAATTTTCAAGCCATCTATTAACTACACACTTTTTTGAAATGAAATCCCACGAAACTTTCAGGTTTTTTGGAATGTTTCCGAAGTTCTAACATTTTTTAAGTATCATCATATCTATTATGTTCTATCTACTGTGGATATACTTACATAAGATTGTTTTCCGGATCAATACGATACTCATCTCCATTTATGATTTCATCATTGAAAATCCACGTCACGGACGCTTCGGGATCAGCCGTATAATCGACTGTCAAATTTACTGTTTCGTTTAGTTTCACTTGAATCAGTCGGGGTGGGCCTGTTACTATCTTCGGCTTGTCTAAACAAATAATGACAATATTAATGGAATTGCAAAGTAAACGATGTCATTATAATGATATTTATTACGAAACTTACAAACGACTTTCAGTACAATGCTCACTGCGTTCTTACGCATCCCCTCTACGTTGCAAGTATACGTTCCAGAATTTTCTATAGTCGTTTCCGTATATTGCAATGAATCGCTTGTCTCCTTTAGCGTTCGAGAGTCCTTGTACCCTTCAGGTGTAAATGTCCATGACATATTTAGCGCTGACGTTCCATAGATCCTGAAACACGTGATGTGTTAAATTACATTTTACGATAACGCGTGAGAACTAATGATAATTCTGGCTTGACGTTTCCAATGCCGTCGATCTTTTATTTTGTTGTTTATTACTGAACGGGAATATATATAAAACAAGTAATAATTGATGTTAAAAAATAATAAAGTCAATAAACATTCGATGTTTATAATTAGGAACAGTCATCAAAAATTGGGTTGAATTAGAAATTTTGAAAAATTTTTGGCATCATAAGTTAAGAGTGAAGCAGTGTGGTAATCTTGTGCAGGTACGAGCTTACAGTTGTACCGACTTATAAAATATACAATTGCGGGGTATAGATCTCTTACCACATAAGTAGTAGATTTGTTTTTCCAAATGAGAATGAAAAAAGGGTAAAGTGTAAAAGATGTTACTGAATAACGCTTTCTTGCAAAAGACTGCACTGGTAACACTTAATTTTATTTGGATTTAAAAGAAAAACACAAACAAAACGAACAAAACCAAACTTAATTTTTGTTTTAACCGTAATAATGTACTAACGGGCATGTGAGTTTTACTGGAGTACCTTCTTCGACATATTCAATTTTATTGGGCACTTCGATGTCTATAAAAGAAAATTATATAAAACATTAAAATTGCCTCAAATTTCATTGATTATAATATTTATCAAATGTTGCTCCATTCTAAATCATATTACATGTAATGCGATTAACATCTAAATGATATATTATAGATGGTCAATAAAAAAATTAATAAAATTGGAAATTAAACAAAATGAAATTAACTATTATTAGTACATGAAAAAGATATCAATACCGAAACGATAATACAAAACAAACTTGCAGGAAATATTTCAATAAAATAAAGAAAAACCTTAAAAGTTAAGAATTATTTTGAAAATTTATGAGATATAACAAATAATTAATTGTCCAGCGGACGATTAGCATATAATTGCTTTTCAATTAAATTTTATTTTATATTTAGGTAAAATTTTATATACATTAACATTATAATATACCTTTAACTATGAGTAAGATAGTAGCAGTTTCTGATCCATAATTGTTGCTGACCGTACACTCATATAGACCTGCTTTATTAGGTTCTGCTATAAAACTGAAAATATTCAGTGAAAAGATATTAGATACTTAGCAAAGAAAATATTTTATTCATTAGATTTGAGCAAAATATTAGCTAATATATTAAATATTCTTTTAAAAAAGATATTTTTATTTTATTTGCAATCGGTACGTATTTCTTAAGTTTCCGCCGTGCATTTTTATTCTGTTATATTGTTTTCTAGACTCTAGATATTTTAAATTCTATTTCTAAATATAGAAATTCTACTTAGTATAACTTATGTAATAACTTATATATAAAAATAATCACGTCAGATGATTTTCGTTGTCTACGATGTAGCTCTCTCCGTTCATTTGATCACCATCAAACGTCCACGCTACATTCGCTTCAGGATTTGCTTCGTATTCGATGAACAATTTAACCACTGATCCTGCATTTGCTTCGAAAATATTAACTGGTTTTTTAGTGATGATAGGTGGATCTGAAAATAGATATGCATGTTAATTGTTCTACATAATTCCAAATTTATAAACATTGCAAAAAAACCATTAAAAATATAAGAAAATACGAGCGTCAGCTAGTGCATGCATGACGGAAGCGCATCATCTCAGGCATTTGTATACAAATAGATTATTCACATTGCTTTCATATTTATGAATAAACTAGCTGACCTGCCCGCTTCGCTGGGTAATTTTCATTATAAAATAAAATGGCGAAGGATTTACGGAATTCTAAAAATGAGTAGCCTAGAACCATCTACAAATTATTCCGCATCGAATGGTTCCAGACCCATGTCCATACGTTTAGTAGTTTTTACGTGATTGGCGAACAAAGGCAACCTATTTTCATTATATATGTATATAGGTATAGATTTGATAGATATACTTTCGATATTAAAAATTAATACTTGTTTTCTATTTTCAATAAAAACTTACGAGTGATTGCCATCGAGGAAATAATATGAAGTACGTTTTAATATAACGAGTTAAACCCACGAGACGAGAGCAGTTCATTTGACGGAGCCACGTGACGTTTGACATACATATTTTTCCCAGTTCACTTTCAATACTAAAGCTTCGCTTCGACATTAATTCTGTGTAGAAATTGCTGTTTGGTATATTTTAGGGTATAGAAAGCGGGACTCACAGTAAACCGTTACGTCTATGCTGTGAGAGTCGAGGCCCGCTGCGTTTTTCGCTTCACAAATATAAATCCCACTTTGGTTACGTTGAACTTGTGGAAATTCCAAAACATCAGCATTTATTGAAAGATCTTCTTTTATACCAGTTATTTTAGAATCGAAATACCATGATATTTTTGGCGTGGAATGTCCTCTTGTCCTTAAAAAAACATAAAGCAATGAATAAGCGACGATTGGATTTCTGTCTTCATAATAAATTTCTGTAGTTACCTGATTTTTGATTATTTTTAAATTAAAAGCAGATAGAGATATTTATCTCTAACTGCTTCTATTCTAAAAATATAAATTTAGTTGAATAGAGTAAGAGATTAGATTAAAAGATAATTTCTGTTTTCAAATATATCATAAATATTTAAAGTCGAGAATAAAAAATTAAAAAATGGACACTGTCGAAGAACGAACAAATTTTTCATGCAAAATCATTATTACAGTTTATATTATTTCAATGATAACCATATTTCTATTGCAATTTTATATGCAAAACTACGCATGAGAGCTTTTTCAACTTTTCCTATGCGAAAACAAAAAACAAAAAAATATTTTTGAAAACAAAATATAATATTTCAAATATTGTGAACGTGTACATACATAACTAATACATGTTTTGGTCGGAACTACTAAGAGACTAAACGTCAAGCTATGCATTTATAACCATTTTTAGGGTTTCAAGCCAAAATGGCAAAAACGGAACCATTATAGTTTTGTCATGAACGTCCATTCGTCCGTCCGTCCATCCGTATGTCATAGGCATTTCATTTAAAAACTACAAGACGTATATTGATGAAATTTGTAGTGTAGTGTAGTTTAGGTGTCTTGTACAAGCCGCTACTTAGTTTGGTAATTAAATAATAAAAATAAATAGTTTTAGAGGGGCCACTCCATATATGTAACAGAAGCCGAAAAAGATTTTTTTCAACAAACAACAACGTGTGGCACATATTTTCACAGTTGCTTTTAAAATATTTAAGGTTTTTAAGCAATTTTTCTGATTACGTGAACAATAATCGCTCCGAAAATAGCAGAAATTGTGCCCCCCATTTATTTTCTAAGGCGTAAGTCCATAAAACATGAAAAATTAACGTAGGTAACTCTTAATAAATACTTTCAAAGATAATTATTTTGAACATTATAGAATTTATTTTTGAGTTATTATCGAAAAACTGCGCTTTTCAACAAAAGGTTGTAAGTGTCATGAAGATACGCTATTTCGCGTATCTTCATGACACTTTCGTTTACACTAGTTTAATAGTATTAGTCGAGATACCTACTTCTTTTTCTAGTTACAGGCGACTAAAGTGCTTATAACTATGCTTTGCGGAAAACATGAAAAAAGTGTAAGAACGTACTTTTCTTCATCAGTGCATTTATTTGTGATAATGACTTCGGAACCCTATAATAAGCATGGTCTGACATGCTCTTAGCCAGTTTTTTTTCTACTAAATCATCTACTAAAATTACTTTTACTATTTAAAGTTTATATACATTATGTGATTGTTTATAGAAATGATAAGACATTTGAGTTTATTGGCCGTTCTTCTCGAAAATATTTAACTCCCGAAGCAATGCTAGTTATATTCATAAGTTTTTTGAGTCTGTGTGCAAAAATATATAATAAAAGAAATAGTATATATGACATAATAAATAAGTTCTTAATTATGTTATAATATTTTAAATGATTCATTTCAAATGAAATTCGTAATAGCATACATTTTGTTCAACATCTCCGTGCTGTCATTAACATTTTGATATACTTACAGGCATTTCAATTTGAGTGGGGACCCTTGCACAGTTTCAACATGATCTGTCGTTTTATCGATCATGGGTTCTTGCATATCAGACATCAGTTGTGCAGGAGGTTCGGTGGATTGCATTGGCGGTGGTGCTGAATGAATAAATATAATAAAAAAAATTATTAAGCAATTGTGTCTCGAACAACTATTTGATAACTTTTATCTAATATGTGAAATAAATAGTGCTTTTTTTTTTATATAGTTCTTGTTTGTTTGCAAACACTTATCAATACAGTTTCAAAATTATAGAATTTTAGTATGGGAATCTTTGCTTTATCTAAGGGCAATCGAGGTTCTTTTTTTGTATTATGTCGTCCTCTTAAGTGTGTCTCAATTCGCAATATTACACTAGCTTTAACCAGAGGTGGACTAGCAGTTTTATTCGGTCTAGGCCATGTAGCACCAGCCGTTTCTTTGACAGCTCCATATAGTATAAATATTGTATTGTATGAGGTGTTAATTCGCGGAAATCCATAGTAGACGCTTGCCTGCAACATGCATTAACATGCAGCATGCAACCCACCGCTGACCCTCGAATCTGCCTCTCCACTACGAATCTCTATCCAAATGATTGAATATTGATTCCAGAGGATTGACAGATATCGAACACCTAAGCAAGTGTTATTTATTATTATAATTATCTAATTCCGCCAACTATTAAATTGTTTAGTTCTACGTACGTTTCATGCCAACAAGGCACATCTTCAGGAAATTGCCGACAGTCACATCCACCAGGGTGCAAGGAGCGTTAAAACAACCAACACAACCTCGTTAGACAGGCCGCTGTCATGCAATGGTCAAAGAGCGACGAAAACATTATTAAGACAGCCACAGATCACCACCGATAGACATGCTTGTCAAATGTCACAGACTAACCATCACCATTTATTAGATAATTATAATAATAAATAACACTTGCTTAGGTGTTCGATATCTGTCAATCCTCTGGAATCAATATTCAATCATTTGGATAGAGATTCGTAGTGGAGAGGCAGATTCGAGGGTCAGCGGTGGGTTGCATGCTGCATGTTAATGCATGTTGCAGGCAAGCGTCCCATATAGTATAGTTTCATGTTCGTAATCAGTTTATTCGCCACGATCGTCCCTAATATCTAACCTTCTTAGGCCCGGGCCCAGTTGGCCTTAAGGGAAATTCGCCTCTGGCTCCAACGATAATAAGTTTTAGGGTTAAAATGTACACGATCCTATTTTCTTATTATAATGGTGAATTTAATTTAATATACTGTTAGTAACGTAATGAAATACTCAAATCTATCTTTATATGACACATATCTATGCTATGAATTAAAATTATGTTAGAATTTTGATATTTGTCTTTGAACTGTTTTTACAATCGCCGCTACATTTTCACATAGAAATACCTAAAATTCAAATAATCTTAGGATACGAATTTTGAAGTACAAACCGCTCGTAATATCATACTGCATTTAGAGAGAGAGTATGGCTGTTGAACAGAATGTGTGATTTTGGTTCAATTATTTTCTACTTTCGTCCTGAAGATGTTAACCTTTACAATGAGCCAGAAAAAGATGAAGCTCCTGAGGTGGATAACTAGTAATGGAGAAGAATGATGGGGGAGAAGAGAATCCTTGTCTAACCACTAAGGGATAAGCAACAAGTTCTAATATTAGCATGTTCAAAATATAAGCTCATTTGCGGTAAAAGTATAAAAATAAAATAAAAGCCACTGAACACTCATTAACTAATTCTACAGAAACAACATGAATCACGTGTGTATTAAAGTGTTTAATCAAGATTTAAAATGTACCCGAACGGGACGATAACAATCAAGTACTGTTGAAACTGATACTTATAAGTAAGAATAAGTAAATTTTAACAACAAAAATGTGAGCTCTATTCATATTTTGACATGATTTAAAAATCAATTGAAATTTTGCGGAGAATGACAAAATAGGCAACAAACAAAAAATATAATTAAGACTATAGGATTAAAAAGGATCGTTTATGTTCATAGTGTTTAAATTTTTATATATTGATGATGTTCCAGTAATAAGAAAAGACTTTGTTGACCACTTCCAAAAGTTAAAGCAAGTCTCATGGAAAATTCTAGGTGTAAACTTGCGGCTCAGTCGGAAGAAATGCATTCAGCGAAAACGACTGTTCAATTATTCGATCCATGTAATTTTAGAAGACGGAATCAGGTTATGTCCTGACAAATTCAATGTAATCAAAGAATGCCCTATAGCGGAGAACAAAATTGAATTTTCACATATCTAAGATTACACTTTAACTACGGATAGTACACAAAAGGGTTTTTAGATATTTTGAAGCTCTCATATTTGCTGAAATAAAGTAAACCGCAGTCCTAACGAGTAATGCTACATTGCCTAAACAATATAAGCAATAATTATGCGAAACGTCAGCTCATGGTTAACTGAACACGCGTAATGGATTCGTCGATATTGCTAAAAAGTTTAGATTGATAGAAAAGCGATGGTGCGATTGTATAAAATCACCTGATGCAAGCGAGTCATCAAATTACATATAGGGTACTGGGCCAAGTAGTAATCCGTATTACTAGATACAGATTAATAACATCGCATACCGCATTGAATGTTGTTGGAAAATGCTAAAAAAAAACTCCTTCGTGTGAAATAGCTAGGAAAATATTTCAATATGAATGAACGCGGGTGTCAAGCATTTCCTAAGGGGACGAATTTTGTAATTTCGATTCTACATGAAATAATAAATAACAGAATAGAACTCGGCTTGACGTTCTCGGCTTGTAAATTTCGATTCATCAGAATGTTCTAGACAATTGTAGATTATTTGTTTGTTTGCGTGAAACGTGTAATGTTTACGACCTTTTTATAATTGAGATTGACATATGTGTGATTTTAATTGCAATTAAGAAATGTCCTAAGCGAATCACTCCCAGTATGAATGTGTTTGGGCGCTGGTATTCAGTTTTTCCCTTGGTGATCAATGCCTTAACAACCTATCAGTAGCAATTTTTATTAGCGATCAGTTAATAGTAATTCCAGTTGTTCTATCGTGAGTTTTGTATGATAATATGAATGAACTATACCTTCTGCTTTTTTAATTTGTCTCTCTCTTTGTTCCTTAATCCCCGAATCCTGGTATTAGTAATTCATATCAATATAACCATGAAATGTATGTAATTCTTTAAATTATCTATATATATTTGAACGAAGCCAAGTTACATGTAGAAAAGAGCTAAAAAATGTAGCTGAATACGGCCTATCCATCAACACACATTTGATATATGCCAAAGCTGTCAGCTTATTTTATATATTAATCAGAGCAATTATTAGAATACAACGAATACCATAGTATATATTAAATTAAGAGAAAATGATTTATTTTTTACAGATATACTTCACAAGACCAGATTATAAGATTACTGTATGAATGCCATCTTTAAGTATCACCATCCTTAAATATCATAAGTTAGATTTACTTACCTACTCCTATGAAAGTTACAGGAATTACAGTTGAAATTTCTTTTTGAGTTCCAAAATTGTATATTTTTAACTGCAACAATACAATCATTCAATTTACTCTATATTTACACACTAAATACAGTTGCTTACTTTATTTATTAAACGTATCTAACATTATAATAATGGATTGTATTGTATTTGAAGCAACGGCAGAAGTCGCAAGCTTGAGTAATGAACTGTAATATGCTATATCTGTTCGAAGCATGGGTTTAGAATACAGGTGATAGAATATTAAAAAAAAAACAACAATTATCTCTTCCTTTAATAGCAAATGAAAATATTGTGAAGAAAACTGCACATAAGAGAATTAGAACCTTAACAGTTTAGGATTTCTTTACATGCTATGCGTTGAATATCCAACAGTAAAACTTTGTAAAGGTTGTATACTAGAAAAATTTGGTTTGTTTATTTAAACTTGTCTCGGAATCTAAATTTTACTTAAAATCTATGCATAATTTCTTTTTTCTTCTAGTAAAAATTTTTTTACGTAAGAGGGAATAGAGGCTTGATATCAAATTTGAACATGTTTTATACGCAAATGTGGAACTTTGTGTTGCCTATTTTGCAAGAAAAACATAGCAAATAAGCTTAAATGGTTTGATATCTTGTTGTTTCTTTAATCAGATTTAATTTTATCATTACAGAGTTGTATACGACAACTAAAAATAGGTTATACTTACTGCTATTTTGAAGAGGCCTGCCGGTGGAATAAACGGGGATGACACGTGGAACTTCCTAAGGTGATCAGCCAACATTTCCAAATGTATTAACACTTGCTCTTGGGAAGTTAATAAGTGAGCAATGTATTATTTCAAAAAAATTGTGTGCCTCTACCATTTCCACGGCTAAATAATTTAATACTCCTGGAATATTGAATTATTTTTATTTTATTATGTTTATTGGAAATTATTTGAATCAATGCCTTAAAAAAAAACTGTCCTTGTTTTAAGTAAGTGATGAAAGTTAAAAGCAATCAAATTTGTGATTGAAAACGTGTATTCGACAAATTCTACCAAGCACTTTTGTGCTTGATTGATTGTGATTATTGTGGGTATGGCAAAGCATAACTAAGTAGATAGCACGAAAACTGTAAACAACGAAGTAAGTGCCTTGTGAATGGCCATGGATACTCGTACAACGTGGTATGGACGGGTGCTGTGGTTGGACAAAAGCTTTACCAATCTCAATTTTCACACTTTGTCTATGGTCATGGTACAACATAAACACACTGGAAGCTGTCCAAGTTAAAAACGAAACGAAATATTTGTAACGGAACCGAAGATGAAAATAAAAGGAATTAGATGTATAAAGACTTGCACGCCTTTGCCACTTATTCAATCAAAACCTCTATTAAGCCAAGCTATAATAAATATGACGTGATTGATATATGAAATACCGTCTGCTTTATTTATATACTAGGATACCCGACCACTACGCTTGGTGTTATGGGTTATTAAAGTAAATACTTATATAAAAAAAATATAAATAGTATTCCAAACTAAGCAATTTTTTTTATGAAATCCTTGAATATCCGTTCAGTAGTTTCGGAGATTATTGTGTTTAAACAGACCGAGACCTTAGAAATTATATTTTCATATTTTATTATCCTTTCTGTATTGCCTTCAAATAGGTTTAAGTTAATATTTTCAATAAACAGACTTACATTTTCCATAGTTTTATTACAAATATGTAAAGAGTTAGTAGATGTAGATGTAGATGTAGAGTAGTTACTTGTTGTTTTCAAACTGAAAGGTATATATCGGATTCTAACTTTGTTGTTGTTTCAAATTTTAATCACCCTACTGTATACCTTCCTACAATTGGCTTATTTCATATTGATCGGCCCAATATTTGTTTATATACAAATCGTTCTGATAATCCACGTAGACGCTTGTGTGTAGATATTACTCATTTTATAGATCAATGTTGCCAAAGGCTTCTACGGAAAAATACCGTAATTACCCATACTGATAAATAAATTATATAACTTATTTTTTTTTAACTTTCTTTATTTACTGTCTCTGTGTGCAATCGGTGAGGTATAAGGTAACACGCATCCCCTTATAACATTATCGTCAGACCTTTTTGAAACAGTTGATTATTTACACAACACAAGGGAGTCACTAGTGCCTTGACGGTTTTAAAAAGGGTGTACTTTCTTATTTAAAACTTTCTTTTTATAATCCTTTGGAAATAGCGTTGACAGTAAATCCATCCAAAGTTTTGCCGTTTGAGGGTGAAAAGTGCGTATGAGATGTACGGTGGTTTCGTCATTCACGAAAATTTCTGTATTTTTGGTGAGCGAAATGATCTATCAGAAATAAAGTTGAAAAGTTCTGCAGAGGACTATTTATAATAATGCGATGAAGTATATACAAAGATGCTACATCTATTTTCAAGGCCTACGAGTCTAGTTGGTCGGATATTAGGTAAAGAGTCGTCAATGATTTTATACGATAGTTTACGTTGCATTCGGTCTAGAGACGAAAGTTGATAATGGGGTGCTCCATTCCAAAGATAACAAAAAGTAGATACTCCAGGTGTGGTCGGACCTATGACTTATAATGTATAATGTGATAGTACAGTTTTGAAGACAATTGCGTTTTATTGGGAACTCCAAGCATTTTAGGAGTTACATTTACTTTGCTCTCTAAATCATCTCAAAACTGGACGCTTTTCGATATGCCTACATCAGGGATATTGATACTTGGTGTGTCTGTAACAGGAGTGCTTTCGAAGAAAAGCAGAAGCTTCCGACAAAGAAGGGGCAAAAGGGGATTATTTTAGGTGAAAATGCGCAAAGTTGCATCTTTCTCTCGGGTTCCATTCGATAAGGTTAAGTCAAGGGTCATGAGTATCCACTCCAATATTTACTTTAAGACCTTATCGATTTTAAACACAAGTTGGTTTCGACACTCATCAACACGGTCTCGAAAAATATTAATGTAATAGGATTATAGTGCGTTTACAGGACTGTCATTTGCATAGCAACAATTTGCAGTTAATCATTGATATGCAGAACAAATAGAGTAGGGAACCGTACACGACCTTAGGAAACACTCATAAGCTTGGGATCTGAACAGGTATCTACAATTGCGACCTTGATGTTCTGTTTCAAGAAAATGGCCAATCCACCTACTAATTTTTTTGAGAAGCCCATACGAAGGAAATTCCAAAAGAAGAGCTTTGTGTTATATCCTGTCAAAGGCTTTCGCTACATCCAAACTTGCAGAGAAAGCTTCCTCCCTGCTCTCGATGTATCTATTTTACGACTATACGTTAATCAGTAGGACCAACCTGTATATATCCAAAAATACCGATGGTTGCCCAATGATAGGGATAGCTAAGAATTAATAATGACGTTATTTTAATTTAAAATGTAAATGATGAGAAAGCTACCATTGTATATGATTATTATTTTTTTGTGTGAAAATGGAGATTAATCTTTAAGACAAACTAGTGGAACTTGAGTTATTTGATCCATGGAATAATATATCAGTAAAGTTTTGCGAATGGGCCACAAAATTGTGTGATGTAACTATAATTCGACTTCCTTTGACGCCTTTGCACAATTCCCAATAAGGTAAAGCACTGATGCCGTATTCGAAATGATTGAAACATGTAGGCCTGTGATCTACCATGAGATTCAAGTATCTTTAGGTATTAGCAAGAACCAGAAGCAAACAATCTTACCCAAACATTGAGCAGTGTAAGAGTTTGTTCGCGATGAGTCCAACACAAATTGACTGAGACTTGAAAAGTTAAACGCGTCAGTAAGTGCAATACCATGCTTGCGAGATTCAAACAACAGATATCGAATTTCTAGTATAACACATTCAAGGCTGACAAAGGCATAGATTATAGCTACAACCCCAAAACAAAGCAGTGATTGCTTATTTAAGTCTTTGAAAATGAGCCGAGCCCAATTTAAGTGACGAGAGAAGTGCCTCGAAACAGATGATCCCTTCCCTCTGTTTTTGAATAGTCAAGCACGTGACTTCGGAGGATTATAGTACAGTGTACATGATCATTACCCAACCATTGATTATGATAAATTATTGAACAATTCCATAAAAAACAACGCCGTATTAATTTATGCCAAAACAATGCCAGGTCTGACACAGCCAGGTAAGTAAAAGAATTTAAAAGCAAAAAATGTAACTGTAGTGAGCCATTATTCATACAAACCCGGTTTGTATTTTATAATCTTTTTCACGTTCTCAAGACTAAAAATAATTGCCTACTTAAAGATTTTATTATCAACAGAGACTATCGAAAAGTGCCAATGACAAGTTTTCGAGATCACAATTAAGAAATGAAATAAATGCCAAGGAATGAAATAATATTATTATGATTGATTTATTCCGTCGACGCTCACAAATTTTTCCTTATTTCCTTCGGAAACGATCAACATCGACTGTACATAAATGGATAATAAAAAAAATGCCCCAAGACAATTTTTCACAACACAGTATAGAATATATAATCTAGCAACCAAAAAAATAGGACACATTTTCTTACTACCTATCATTCTATTTGTTAATCTTAAACTACACATATGCGTTATATAGTACATTACCGTATGTAAACATAGGACGGGTGTCCATCATTGTCGTGGGTTTGTCCATAGAGAATCCAACGTGTACCACGACGTCGACGTCGCCGTGGATGCTGAGCTCGCCTTTGGAACGACACCTGACACGTACTAGATAGTTTCCTTGAAGTTCTGAAGATGCTCTAAGTACCTGAAAATAAGGATGCGTTATGCTCAATCCTGTCAACGAATTTATAGTATTGTGAGCTTAAACATTTTCCTTTTATGCGATTTCATGGATACTGCATTACAATGTTTTCATTTTTGCAGCAAATTTGCATTAAAACGAAACTTTTTATATAACGAGTGAACTGGAAAATTTATATAAATATATGCGTAAGTATACATGTCGGTCACGAATCACGCAAAATTCGTAATAATCCGACACCTAATCGTTTGTAGTTTTTACATGCTATTAAAAAAACATAATTGAAAATTAGTTGTCTGTAAAGTCGGTTTACAGACGATAATTTTATGTGATAATGTCATAAGAAAACATTGATGAAAGGTTGAATTCTTTTAGGAATTGAATTGAATTATTATCACTGAATTATCATTATTTTGTTAGTTGAAGAGTTAATTGTAACAAAGAAAGAGTTAATTGAAAATGACTACGTTTTCGATAAATTTACATTTATTTGCACTCGTTAACTCAAATATTTTTCTACTTAAATAATACAGTAAAGAGATAGATGCGTCACAAGCCGAACGCTTAGACCGATGGTGCTTCTCTATTGCTCTCTCGCTCGCACGCTCGGCTCAGGCGGAACGTGACAATGAGTCATGCTTTTTCGTGCGTGCAGCCGACTTTCATCGATTTATAAGACGTTATCACGTCAAAAATGTAAAAGTATATTTCTATAGATGTGACGCCCAGCGAAGCGATTGGGTAACCGCTAGTTACATATATAAAATGTATAAACTTTTTTAAAAAGCTCGAGAAACCGGGATCAGGATCGTAGTTGACGTCGCAATCGGTACATGTAAAAGATGACGGAATTCATTTTATGTCCACGCGGGCGGCGCCGCGAGCGAGAGCTAGTTTATAATGTATAGTATTCTCACTGGAACTCATTATACTGTTTCCTTACCTGTTTATAGCTCGTTGACTCAAGCCTGTTTAGCTTTACTTTTTTCCCATTTTCACCCTTCATTATTACAAAAGGTCTATGACAAGCCACTGTAAGAGTCAGAGTTGGTATTTTGTTTTCTATGAATATCTGAAATTAAAATCAACTCTATTAATTTGCATTTTAGCCTAATTGAGAAGGTATTTGTGTGTACGTGTGTGTGTATCTATTTTTTATAGACGGTACACTATGGACTAAATGTTTAAATGTTTTAATTGTTTTAACAAATAAGTTGTAGGAAACTGGGAATTATATTTTTAGTTTTCCTTTTTTTAATATGAAGTCAAAGACATTTTTTTTAATGAAACGACCGATTTGAACAAGACTTATAGAATTTGATGCAGTTTTTTTAAGCTCGAAAGATATTTAAATTTTAAACATCGAGGGGCCAAGAACTTTAAAAGTAATCATGATTTTTTTTTTTTATTTATCGACAACGATATCTTTTGATCAGTATAGTTGATTTCGACGATACTTACAATTTTCAACACAGTTTTTTAAGCTCAACAATAAATTTTATTTTAAATGTTCATTATTAAATAAATCTAAAAATTGTCATGAAAAATGCTATTTTAATATTTTTTTGGTCACGATGTCTCTTGGAGAATCAAACCGATTTCGATAAAATTCACAGCATTCAACACAATTTGATTAAAAACAGGATTGATTATAATAGAATGGAATAATTACATTTTGGAATCGACCACTTCAATAGCTTAGACATTATTGGAAAATAATATCTTTTCAAATACATATTTTGAGATTTATCAAAATTTTCATAATTGATGATACCAAGCCCGGTCGTATGCCGTAAGTCCGATTGCAATCAGTCTGTTTGTCCAAAAGATATTTAGGATTTATCCACACATACACATATATTCGCGTACACGTACATACAAATATACATATGCGTTCCTCCGAAAATGACTAGCAATGCTTTCTACTCCATATTTACTTGTTCATAAACGGACCTAAGCTGGTTGTCCAGGGTAATTTTCAGCCTAAACACCACACGGCGGAATCTACTGTGGGCATAATGACGTGTCTAGTTCAAGTACAGGTGACTTGGATGTAATGCCGCTACAGGTGAAAATTGGACTACACTGATATTTTCAATACATACCCGATACTCACAAATAAGTATTTATAACAATTATGCGGCGTGTGTTGTTACATATTTTTTTTGATGCACATGAAGTTCTAATATATAAATAATTAATGTAGTCATATTTTATTATATATCAAAAAGAAGTATTTATATGATATCAAAATTTTAGAAAAATTATGTTAGATTTTAGAGAAACACCTAACCTTAGAACTACTAACTTCGTAAAGTCCTACCAACAGTGTTATCCTAATTGTGGAATCTTATAATTCAAATACGGAGGTACCAACGATGAAGATTTTTTCCGATTACTAAAAACCACTATTCTTCAAAGTTTAATACATGAATGTGTTTGTAGTTTCTCATGTTTCTACATTTTTCATTTTCTCTTTGTCCAGTCTGATTTTTAATTTATTCATTTGATTTATGTCTGCATTATCAAGAATTTTCAACTGCGTCTGACATCGAACTCACATCAACGTCTGCGTTCGGACCTCCTCAAATGATTTTTACGTATCGGTTGGCAATTTCTTACCCTCCCTTTCATGTGATATTGTTTTTTTTGTCTTGATTAGCTCTTTTTAAAACATGATTTCTAGCGTGATTCGAAGATCGCTCGATTCGTAAAATTGCTGTCAATCAACTTTTAACGAAAAGACTCTTGGTAAATTTAATAACAGAGTGAAATTCATGCGAAAATTCGTTGCATCTCGACTGAAGTTCCCTTTGATGCTTAATTAATGATTGCACAATAGTGGTTATCAAAAAACTTAAGCGGCTAATAAAAAGAAGAAAAGCTTACGTCGTATGTCGTTTTATTTTTAGCAGGAACTTCAGCGTTGTACAAAAATACTGGAACGGTTTGCAAGAATATCGGTGTGTACTCAGAAACCTGAAAAGTTATTGTGAGCATGAATTGGTGATTAAACAATTAGAGGAACACTTTAAAAGTTTTTAACAATTTCACAGAGTTTACGTCACATTATAGTCTCTGTTTGGCATTGATCATGGTGTGATCAACGCCTAAATATGATTATGGCCGTCCAGACCATGAACGGAGGAGATCCAGCTCGCTATAGACAATCAGCTATTAAGATGGAACATTTAGAAGAGAAATATGGAGTCCTTAATGTTAAGATTTACACATCAGTTTGACTACCTGACGGCTAATTCTTCGCATTTATAAAGAGCAACACATCTCCTTCCTATATAGATAATAAGAAAGAATATAAAAATAACTAAAATATGTAAATAAACACATATATTTCTCATGCCAAAAAAGTGCTGTTTGTACAAAGCAATGCTGCCAACACAAAGATTACACCTTCGATATGAGCTCACCAAGTGCTTAGAATTAGTCGGCGTCGTGTGATAATCCTGGTTTTCTTTTTTTAGCTTTTGCTGGTCAAAATGGTGAAACGCTGATGCATAGCTAAACGTAGCTATGCATCAGCGTTTCACCCTTTTGACTTCTGAAGAGTTGAATTTCTTATAACTACTTCTTAATACTTCCGCACATTATGAAAAAAAAGCATTTTGCAAATTTTCTGTTTTCTAATCCCACCGGTGTATGTCGATAATCAAACCACTAATATCTTATGTAGGTAAAACATTTCATCCCTTATTTTAATGCCTTTTTTTATTTGTACCTGATACCCCAAATTTCAATCATAATACATATCAATAAAGACTGCGGTTTTTCATTTTATGTACATGAAAGATTATTTCGTCTATTTCACTGACTTTGCTATTATATTTACAAAAATATCTTCATTGTGCATCTTTGAATTACTAAAGTTTGCGCAAAGTTTAAAGTTTTAAAGCTCAGCTACTTGGTTTGTAGTCTAATATGGATATCGGATAGAGCACCAGTCAGTCACTTTCAATTTTTAATCCACTTCAAATAAAGATGGAGGTTGTATGTTCGTCTTTATGTATTTTTATGTAAGTTCAGCGATAACTTCGTCAATTGTGAACAAAATTCCAAATTTTGTTTTCGTTTGAAAGGGTATATTCTCGAGGCAGTCACACAGTCACCACGTCAAGATCTTATAATGGAGTCTCAGGGAAAACGAGGTATACCCTCAAATATTATGGACACCTGTAGTGTGTTTGAGCTCTTTTTTTATTCAAGTTTTTGCGTCTGATAGTATCATCTAACTTTACTGAGCTGATTAACTAACAGATGGAAGCCACAGCACTTCTTAACGGTTAGTAATTAGGGAATAATAATGATATTTGTAACAATAAATTACTCTTTAATGGCTATCATTGAAACCTAGTATACGCAGGAGGAAAATGAATTACCTATTAATCTACCTACATATCTTAATTCGTTTATTAAAATCCGAAGCTACTATCTTAGCAGAAACACATCGGAGCTCATTAACGATGCGCATGAAAATGTGATCTGCATGAACTATAGAACTTTTATATTGTAAAATAATAAGAATAACTTATATAATTTGTATAAAATTAATTTGGTAGTTGTGCCCCAACTAATAAGATAAAGTAGTCTTTATCTTATTAGTTAGGGCTTAAATTAATTTTATACAAATTATATAAGTTATTCTTATTATTTCCAATGTAAAAGTTCTAGTAGTAAAGTAAAGTAGCGAACAATAAATTAGAAATTATAATACTGTTATTTAACGTGGCCCACGGTAAATACACATGAGTTAAGTTAATTACAAAGTCGTACTTACTGGATACCTAAAAAATGTGAAATAAAATACTTTAATAAAAATACAAAAAACCGGCCTTCTAACGTCTATTGAAATAATTGATTGAAATAAACTCCAAAACAAGTAATTACTTGTTTTTAGAGTCGGTTCCAGCTAAAGCAAGGTAAAAGAACATATAATCTATAAACGTGAATATAAAACGTTAAATATTGAGTCAAAAAGGAGATCTTCTTGTGTGTTGTGGCAGTTGTGGCACAAACTGTGTTTAATTTATTTTTCGCTGAAACTGATTAATTAGTTGTTTGTGGTTTTTGTTTAAACAATTAATTAAATAAGTTTTTAATTTTTTTTTTATAAAAGTTGTTTTATGGGGGGTACTAATTTGAAGCCCATACTGTTCTTTTTATTTCTCATATTCCTTTCTAGCGTCTGTTAGAAATTTTAAAGTTTTTGACGATAACAGAGTAATTTACTAGTATTTAGAATATTATATTTGTCGATTAGTTACATAACATATTTGGAATGATGACTAAAAGTGCAATCAAAATTAAAATCAGTAACTAAAACAAGAAACTATAAGCCATCAAAAATTCTATACCATCTCTTTCTTGCAAAACGATGTTTAACCTTATTCTATACGGCGTTTATAGACAGTGACGTCACTGGATATTGTTGCATTCTCTGCCTAACTTGCAAATTCAAAAAGTCATTACTCATGTTTTATCATAAATATTCAAAAACGCTTTCATCACATTTTTATTCAGATAAAAAAGCGTTAAATATAGTAAAATAAAGAAAATAGTAAATTACTCGATTATGTGTACATATTGTAAAGCTAACGAAAGTCGGAAACAGATGCGAGTGTGTTTGTAAAGTGAATTACGATCCTCATTTCCAATTCCAATCATAAATCCACCGTTCACATTTATTATTTCACGTGTTAACGGTCTGTGCGTGCGCAGCCTCATAACGGAGCGTCATGTAGCATTAACGAGCCCCTCTTACCGTGGATGCATTGTTGTTCTTTAGTGGTATCTACGTTTCTACATTATATTTAAATGCTTATCCTACCTATTTTAAGGTTAACATAAAAAAAAAAGAAAAAAACCTGTCCATCAGGCTTTCGCGACAATTCTTCTTCGGACTTCGATGATGCACTAGAATCGATAAAGTTCAACTGAAAAATGTAAACAAAATTTGTTAGTTAGTGCCAATGAATTAGATCTTCCCGTCGTAATCTTCATTTTGACAAACAATACCTGAAGTTTTTTCTGTCGGGCGACCTCCCAAAGCTGCGAGTTGTTATCGTAGTCACTTGCAAGAACGTCAGTGAAAATGTACAGCAGGGAGCCAGTCGAGGCGGCATCTGCAGCCGATAGCATTATAGCCAATGGATTTTCCTCAGCTACTTCGTTCGTATTGGCCTGCAATCGGTCAATTTCTTTTCGAAATGTGTTCGCATCGCTTGTCACAGATGGGTCGCCTAGAACAAGCAAATGCCAATATATTCACACCTTTAAGCTCGTAAGGTATCAAAATCTATTAACGTTAATGATGCTCTTTTTAATTATTTTCTTTGAGTTATGCATTAAATAGAGATGTGTTTAAAAGATAATAAAATACGAAAACAATTTATGATGTAAGTATACGACAAAAAATACGATACCAAACATTATGCTATTTCACATAGAATTTTAAATGCGGTAAACTAAATTAATAAGTAATATGTCTGCTTTAGATTTTTATATTAAATTACTATGAATAATTTGATAGTACAAGCTTGATACGCGGTCTAACTAATCGTAATTAATTTTAAAATATTTTATTTAATCGTTCTACTCATATATTTTTTATTTGTCATATTAAGATGCCAATTAAAGTGCTATTCATCACGATTACCGGAAAGTTTGACAAAAAAAAGTTTTAGAAGTCATTGAGGTAGTACTGCACGTAAAACAGAAAGGTTTTGAAAGGACATTTCTAAAGCTTTATCTTGGCCTATCATATTTTCCTAAATGGACCGAGATTAAACATAATATTAAAACAAGATTTTACTTTTATATTTTTTTTTTCCATATCTGCATAAATATAAGCCGACTGCGATTCCTGACTTTGAATTTAAGAACAAAGAAGAAGAACGACAAAATAAAATTTAATTTTGATGCATATGCATATAAATGTTAATACATTAAATTTAATATTACAATATTATGCAATCATCCAAAAAAGGTTGTCAATCAGCATAAATTGTAGTACTGGTCACTACTACAACGCTGGTCTTCGGCGACCCCTGGCTCGTGTGCAATGGCCATTGAGCAGCATCAAGACAGAACAATCATATACAACCAGAAAATTAAATCGGTTAATATACAAACTTAGAAATATTATAATACTTGTACCACAGATTAGCGGGTAATTCGCGCAATTTACGAACTGATACCTCGTGTTTCTCTTAGAAGTAAGTTTAAAGAAAACGGGACTTTAACTATGGCATCACAAATTATTTATCAAAATTTAATATATGTCAAAAAAAATTAGAATGTTTTAATAAAAATAATGATAGACATAATTTCAACACTAGAAATAAGAATGAACTGTGTTTACATGTTAGTCGAAGGCATAGAGTCATAAATTCTTCTATGGGGCCTCTGTGTGCTAATGTTCAATAAAATTCCTGTCGATATACAAAATTTACCCCTATACAAATTTAAAGCGTTTATTAAGAAAACACTTTGCATAAAAGTGTATTATACAATCTCTGAATATTTAGAGGATAAATGGACACAATGAGTTCAACTTCCTACAGATTTTTTCCCTGCTATAGTTTTATTTATGATTGTATTTCTATATAATTGATTTGAAAAGAGATATCCTCAAGTTTCTTGCTCGTTCTTCTTGAGGGATAACTGCCTTACGAACAAGTGGTAATTAAAAAATTGGAAAAGATTAAAAAATAATTGAAAACTGTAAATTCTTTAATTGTAATGACGTATTTAAAGTGTTATATTATAACCTATGAAATAAAGATATTTTTTTAATTTAAATTTCAATATGCAACTATATATGGCGTAATAAGGTAGTGTTATATACATCTTTTATCTATAAACAGCTTATCAGAACTACATGAACAACGAAGAAACCCGTTTAAGAACGACCTTTTATACAAAACTTGTTTGTATGTATAATAAATAAGCTTTTGAAAGACTTTTGAGAGAGGCTTTAATTTCTAAATAACACTTCGTGGCAATAAAGCCACCGCGAAATTTCACATTTTTAGACTAACTAACAGCCCTTTAAAATTATTCTAAATATAGAGCCTAAAAGCCTTCCTGAGAAAAATACCTGTTTCAGGTAGCGCACATATTGAGAGACATCGCAATGTTCCTAGAATTATTGTTTCATAGATAATATACGCATTATGCTTTATTAAGGTTTTGAGCTATAAAAAAAACACTTTTACTTACTCGATTCGTGACACGGGATTAATACAAATTTTTCGATATCCAATGAGTGAGAGATCAGATTTAAAATCTCTTGCGCTCTAGTTTTGAGGACGTCTAATTTATCATCCGCAATATTAGTGTCTATAATAAACACTAAATTGCGTCCATCACTATCGAGACTTAAAACTACGCACAATAAGTAAAACACACAAAAACATTTTATTAGTAACATATTTCTAACGCATACTATGCGTGTAGGAAATATGCAAATGCAGTGATTGCAATGAGTGACGTGCAATTTATATATCCACACTATGTTATCAATGTATGATATAATGAAAATTCGACAAGCGATAATTGATTTTTACTGCCAAGATTCCATTTAAAACAACAATAAACTGCAATATATATTATACAGTGTTTAGTTT
Organism: Eumeta japonica; assembly: GCA_005406025.1. Classification (NCBI taxonomy): domain Eukaryota; kingdom Metazoa; phylum Arthropoda; class Insecta; order Lepidoptera; family Psychidae; genus Eumeta; species Eumeta japonica. The sequence continues at coordinate 43,283 of BGZK01002002.1, read as the reverse complement.
TTTTTAAAGTTAATGTGGATATTTATATTTGGCCATCTAAATCTTGGGTTTACATCTTGTCTGCCTGTATGGTTTCTATAAGAGATTGTCTTATTTAGAATGGCTGTGAATTAACATGGCACAATAAATTTAATAATTAATTTAAGCAGTGTATTACAACCATATCTATTTCAGTCCAGACGTTCTATTGCTGTTTATATTTTTAATAGAGCCATGCTGTAGTGAACCTGGCTGCAGCAGATTCGAAATCAGCCTAAAAAGGCGTTACCTCCCTGAATCTAAAGGTCCATTCAATCCACGGTCTATGAGGATAATCTGAAAGGGGCAGTCCGCCTTCTGCTTTATGAAGGGTAAGTCATAAAGCAATTTTATATAGCGCTTCCGTCTTTTAGAGATAGCAAAATCCTACATCTTCTCGGCATTTGTCTCTTTCGTCTATCTCATTTGGTCCTAATGTTCTTTCAGATTTTGACTTCAAGAAACTTACTTCAATATGATGACAACGGTCGTCATCTGCTCGGGTAAGTTATCACCAGGTTGATCAACTTATTATTCAATGGCCATTCAAACCACGTGGTGGATCTCTTCTTGTGCGTTGTCAAAAAAAGAACGGAATCAAACCCTTGCAGTAGGAAGACTGGTGACCAAGATTTTCTGTCACCACGTAGAAGATGACAGTTGACTCTCCTTCAGTTCCACCTTCTCGGTTCCGGCACTTGTTTCGGGCGCGAAGCAGCAACAGCTACCACTTATGACTTAAACGTGGTTCTTTTAAATGTTAACAAAAAATATTATCAAAAGTCGAGATTAAAAACGCATTCAATGTACCTTACGTGATTTTAAAATGAAAATAATTTAAATTAAATTTAAACGAGTAAGAAAAAAGTCCCCTTTCTGTAGCTATTTCTTTTCCAAATTTATATGTATTGAATGACACTCATTTATATGAAGACGACATTATTATATCAGAGGTAGGTATTCAGCAAGGCGACCCTCTAAGACCTGTTCTCTTCAGTTTGACCATTCACGATGTGGTATAAAAACCCGACAATCATCAATCCTCAATAGATGGAGACTCGGGATTTTTTGTGATTGTATCCAATAGCAGCTAAATGACGACATATGCGAGTTCTTTGCCTACAGCGATGGCTTACTTCCCAACCATCATACCAGGCCTCAGAGATAAGTCTCGAGAATTGTTCTTTTTAGATTTCTTTAATTCTTTTTAGTTGAAAGAATTTTCCCAATATCGGTCTCAGAAGCCATGAAATCCCAAAAAATGTATACTTCCTTTGAGGACCTATGCGAGTTTCCAGGAAATGTCGTTTTGTCACTACTGAGTTTGTTCTTTTCAACTTCAAACATTACAAATGTAATGTGTATTTATCCTACTTGGTGATGCACTTCCTAGTTTGCTGAGATTTAGGAAATTTTGAGACGGACCCTTGAAAGCATCCTAAACGTGGCACGAGAATGGGCCCAAACAGCTGCAATACTTTTTTAATTTTTTATGGCGTTTAAGGAGGCAATCAAGCATAGAGATACCAGAGAGTAAGTTATTACCACCGTTCATAGACAACGCCCGTAAACCTAAAAGAGTCATAAATAAGTTGGTGGTCTTTTAGGAAGGCATAAGATATCTGATGGAGATGGAATTGCATCACCGGAGCACTTGAAAAGGATTAGAGTAACCAATGGCAGAGGAAGTGGGTTACCGGAACTCTCATTTACTGGACGAAACGTACCAGCTCAAGTTGGTACTTAACGTCCGTATTGTGTAAGAGTATGATATCTCTCCAGTCGAGCTGACCCATTTTTGTGTTGCAGCCAAGTTGGCCACAGTATGTCTCTACTCTAAAGATCTACCCTGAAAAGATAAAAATCTTCTGATGAAGACGCGTTCAACTTATTGAAAAATATACAAGGAGAGGAAAGATATTGGAGGAGGAATGGACCGGTGAATAAGCGAGGGGGTTAGGTTGCGGTAAAAACTTTTGTGACAAACCGAATTCTATTCGGGCGAAGCCGCAAACGAGAAGCTAGCGTTTAATAAGTGTTTAGACGAAGGCGCGTTTCTCGACTTGATGAAAGGAAACAATTCGGACTCGTTTGTTTTATAATACGTAAAAAAAATTATATTTAATACGGAACCCTCGATACGCAGGTCGCGGTTGCATTCGACCTATTCAACATGGAATAGTGTTAAAGCCCATGAAATAACAACAATAACGTTAATAACCGGTATGCAATAAGCATGCAGTCGCACCATTTTACCGCATGAAATCCCGATTCGTTCTTTCATTTTTTTTCTCATTTTCCACCTAATAATCAGCTAATTAGATATGCAGCAATGCACTTAATCTACGAACCTCGGCAATGGTATTATGAAGTCGAACTGTTTGCAAGTGCTTGGAGGCGCACTCGTCTACGTCATGGGAACGTAGCGGGTGTTTGTTCATTGATGTTAATATTAGAAAACGTTATTATATTTAATAATAATAAATATTATATATATATATATATATTTAATTGTAGATGGGAAATAATAGCGTATTCTCGTTGTTTGAATTGATTTTTCTGTTGACCAAAAAGAAAAATGTGATATTGAAATAGATAGGTTATAGTGTTTTTATAATATTATGTGATATCGCAAAGACATCTAGATACTTATAAAATCTATAAGAGTTTAAATCAATGAAAAGAAAAATCGTTTATTTTACAATCATTTAGACTTGTAAGAATTTTATATGTAGTGAAGATGTTAGTCCCGATGCCAATCACGATTCTGGATTTTGCTACAATTTCTAGTATTAAGTGTTTTTTATATAAAAAGTATTCTATAATGTATACTAAAAGATAATTTGCCATTTTGCAAAATTTCATTGCAATATATTCAACTGTTTCGGAGTTTAGCTCCGACAAACTGATAGGTAAACCTAAAATTTTATCATATACATTTTATTATACGATAGTTTATGTACACGAAAGCGATAAACTCGTAGTCCTGCCAGCCATGTTTCTTACTGCTAATTTGTGAAACTAGAAAGAGACTTGAAATTTAAGTGTGCTCAAAATCTTCCTACGAAAATAAAATAGAAATATTTTCAACTACCAATTATACACTAGCTTAGTAGACCATGTGCGAGATAGAGCACTCTCACACTATACTCTACTCTCGATATGTGGGTATACTTCAGTATCGCTACCTAAAACCTTTGTTATAATTTAAACTAAACGTTAAATCCACTTTATTATCAATGTTTAAATAACTGGAGACATTAAATTATAAGAATATTTTATTTTCTAATTGACTTACGTTAGATTACATAACGAAAATTATAATTGTAACATATGTGTACCGCCGTCCTTTGGTCTATGCGGCGGTGGGTCTTCACGATTTAGAGAAATATAACAATGCACTGGAAGGACTAATAAATTGTATTAAATAAGTTTCCATATATTCTAAGGAGGATTGATTTTTGTTGTTGAACTCGCAACCTTTTAATAGTTATTAATGAAAGTCGAATAAGTTATCTAGTTTTTCTCTTGTATTTTTAATTTTCGATATTTAAAATATTGTTCTTAAGAGATGCTGATAACGCTTAATAATTATAAAAAAAAAGTTATATCCTTTTATTTTTCTTTTAATTTTCATTCAAATTTAGTGAACTAAAGAGGGATTATCAAAAATATTTGGCCTTATCCAGATGAAAAACGACTAAATAACATTTGTTGAAAGCTATTTTAAAAATTACCAACATTTTAATTTACAAAAATGATAGAAGAAATAAAATACTAATTTTTATTTATATCATGTATTGTTTATCAATAAAACAAAGTAACCATTATTTGTGGTGGCAAGAGGGTGGAGATGGGTTACTTGCTATCGATATATATTGCATACTAGTTTTGTTTTATACAATCGAAAAAAATATTGCTTAAATTCCCAATTGGCTGTCAATACATTAACAAAAAGGGTTTCAACATTTTTTTTTAATCCATTATTTTTCTATTTGTCACTCCTTTTACTCTAATGTAATATAATAGGCGTGAGAGTGGTGCACTTTTGGATTTTCCAAATTTTTTATTTAAGTTTTTATATAACATTTTCTGAGGAACAGTCATTGTCTGAAGAACAGTACTAAAATTCTCATATACAATTTTGAAGGAATGTCATCACATATTTACATCCCAAATAACTCTATGCAACTTGCAATAGCAGAATATGGCAAACTTTTCAGATGTATTTTTAGGATTCCATACATTCGTCAAAAATACGAAACCCTTACGGGGTGACTTTCGAGTCTGCCCGTCTGTTCATTAGTGACAGATATAAATGTTTTACGCCCCACGTTTCAATTTTCATAAGCATTTTAACTGTCAATAAAAACTTTAAATGATCAATTTTCAGGGCAATCTGTAAGAAGTTAAAAATATGTATGTGGTTTTACTCTACATCAGGTTTGTAGAAGTGGCATATAATTTTTTTCTTAGATGAACTATGTGCTTGTATTATTTATCATATGTCAAAACACCAAGGCCTATACACATAGGTATTAATGAAAACGTTAGGAGAAACCTCAGGGAAAACTAAAACAAAATTGGACACTAATATTTGTTTCAGTAAGTTTGAAGTTATAAAATAAATAATTATTTCGAATTCAAGTACTAGGGGCATGCCCAAAAAATTGAATACTCAAAAATTATGATATTTATTATTATAATTATTTATCTTTTTAAAGTATTCACCCCAAGCATGTATATACATTTCCATGCGTTTAAACCACTTGAAAAACACCTTTGACCACTTTTTTTTTATAGTACCTCAGAAATTTCCAAATTGTAATAAGCAGTCAGCGCATGTCGACGTCTTGCATATGTGCTCCACACTGATGCACCACACATACATATGACAAATTCGCTATAATTTATTGCGAGGTATACGGACTCGTCGCCGTCTATTTTCGCTTCGACCTTTACCCCCACAGTGAGCGTATAGCTATGTTGAATGTAATCAATGTTTGTTAAATATTTGTTACACGAATTCACATTTTTTTCTTAACTTCCACAACTGACATCGAACAGCAAACGCCTTCTCTCCAATAGTGAATCTTCCTTGCTCCCGAATCTCTTATCTTTCAATCAATCTTTGTATTTGGGAAACAAATGAAAAGCATATGGTGCTAAATCAGGGTAATATGGTTGGTTAGGTAGGATATATACATTATTTGAATTAAAAAAAAATCAAATATTAAGGCGGACGTGTACGTTGGTACCAGAGAAGTACCAGTGCGGGAAATAGACTGCCAGATTCAAACATATCATTTGTTTCTTTTCGCGCACGACGACTCCATTTTCAAAGCACCGTACGGTCGATTGTCGCTTTGTTCCGCGTTCGTAGTTTTGCAGCGATGCTTCGTCTCTGTTTTTGTTTAAATCGGCACTGATCATCCGACGGTCTTTCTGTTTGTGTTTGGTCTTGTTTCTGTTTGTGTTTGGTTTCTGTTTGGTCAGTTTGTGCGGTACCCATCTCGAATAACGCTTGCGCAGAGAAAGGGTTGTTCGAGAGCCTTATGTAAATAAAGATTTGCATCGCCGCTGATCCAATACCCAGTTATCGTTCAAGCTCTACATATGTTATTCTTTAGTTCTCTCGGATCAATTCTTCGGCTGCATGAACATTGTTTCGGGTGAAGGCGGTGAGCGGGCGACCTGTTCTGGTTTCATCTTCAAAGCTTCCCTGTCCTCATTTAAATTCAGCAAACCGTTTAAAAATTGATGATTGTTATTGTTCACGAGCAGTCTCAACAAAAGTAGTACGCAAAATTTCAAAATATTCTTGAAACGTTAACATTTTTTGTAGCTATAATAAATCATAGCCAGAAAATATCGTCGACTATTCCCGCCAGTTTGTCATAAAAATAAGCATTTTAAAGAGAAAAACTATTTGAATTCAAATATTATCCAATTTACAATTTATTATTATATAACCAGTATTTACGATGGTGTATATCTTACCAGTATCAAATTACTGAGAACACAGTGCCTAATCTCTTTTAGGATACCCCACATATATCGAAGGTGATTTATCAATTTTGTGTGTACACAAAGAGCTTAAAACATGACATCATAGTATATTTTGGAACTATTAACTATTAATAAAATTCTATAATAGCGATAATTTTAGGGATGGCCAGCAATGTCATTATTTGTCAATTCTTTTTTATGTTGTGTGGTAAAAAATAGCGCCGAAAGTGGTTCACCAAAAGAATAATATGACCGGCGTGTATCCGCCTATTCCTATTTCTGAATAAAGCCTACAATTTCTGCAGAAAAGCCTACATGATGGAAAAAAATACGTTTCGTTTTTGTTGTTTAACATTCTACTGATCTGATGACCATCACCGAAGAAATAATTTCCCGATAATTGATTTTGGTATTACGGATGTGTGACAGCTTAAATCGGCCTTGAATTTGAAATGAAAAAAAATATTCACTGGATAATTTACTGATACAATTTTCAAATAATTTCAAAATGCATTGCACTAAGGGGTATTCTGGTGTAGAGGCATAATTTCAAGTAATTTTTGAAGTGTCGTAAAAAAAGGCAATCAATATTTTTACTATCCATTTTTTTTTGTTAGTTGTTTATTAACATTACAAGAATACATAGAAAAATAAAATATAAAAATTCCAAATATTAGCAGTTAATGAAGTGGGGGTCTCAAAAAATTGGCATGTGACAATACCCACGATTTCAACCCTCCTAGCAATCTCAAATCAAAAAAAATATATTAATTTAAAATAATGTCTTAATGTCTGGTTCCATGGAAAAGTTGGAAAAAAATATTTTCACGAAATGGCGACTGCCTGAAAAAAAATTATTTTTGTACCACTTTTTTTGATATTTTGGTTTTTTTTTTAAATAGTAAAAATTTAAATATGGGGATGGGGATAGTTCCAGATGTAGAAAAGTCTATAAAGAAGACTCTCTAAAAATTTCAGGTAAATCGATCCAGTAGAACCTGAGAAATCGTAGGTATCGTTTTGAAAAAGACAGTTTCGAGAAAAACGCGTTTAAAGTTTAGCGTAAAGTTTTTCGCAGTCTAATTCATGAAATGATATTTTAGACTTCCATTTATTCACTCTGCTATTTCTGCTGCATACATCGGACCTTCCTCGACTTCGAAAAAACTATTTTCCGCATTTCTCTCTTCCAATCGAACAGTTCTGGCCTCATTTGATGCGTTGGATGCCCTTGTCTCGGAGCGGTCAATTTGTGTTGTCTCGTTAATAATTTAAATTGAAAATTCTAATAATTTTAATATTGAAAAATCCTCTTGTAGACATATTCTTAAATAGTTAAACTTTCGAAATCTAAAAAAAAACAATTTTTTTTATTGCTAGACCAGAATACCCCAAAAACGCCAAACAAATAAGCACAACAAAAACATTCATTTAGTTGAATATTGAGTTTGAATCAATAAATTATGATGAATTGTATGAATGAATGTGTTATTCTCTCTTAAAATTACCACATTATCTGTCTATATTATTAAGCTATTGCATAGCTTCTATTGCGGGCCTTGAGCGTGGAGACCGAATCCAGAAATTCCGTAACGAAAATAACCTACCACCCCCCACTCCGACCGGCACAGCGGTGATACTTTTTACTTTTGCCATCTATTGATGAATAGCAGAACTTTTAATAACTTTTTTGAAATATCACGCTTGTCTCTTTAGTTCAGCAACTCGCCTCTAGGTGACATTGGTTGTATCGGCGTTACTGCGCATGCGTAATCCCCCTCTTCGCCCCGCAATCTGGTGACTCATGCCTGCTTAGAGTTTCGGCGTTAGGGCACCTCCTCTTTGTATTTACTTCATGGTACGACTCTACGAAGCTCGCACGAATCGAGACGAGCTGCTCCGAAATCAGACGAATACGTATTAATTTCAATTGTATTGTTCAATTCAAACAAGATACTGTTCCAAAAGGAGGGGTAGCTATTTACCAAAATAATAATAATGTTACTAATGTTATGACTCCGAATATTGAAATTTAATTGCATAAGTTGATAAAAAATACTATGCAATAGCTTTATCATGTACCAGCAAGAAAGATATGCAATCCTTTATTGGGGAAGGCAACTGTCAAGTTCATAAACATATTACCAAACGACATGTTACCTTTATGTTTGTTACCAAACAACTATCAGATTGTACAGATAGTTTAATTGTTTTATTTTTTAATAAAAATAAAGGGTCGTTTTGTTGCTTTGAAGTGTAATAAATTAGGTAACTACAAAGTTTTTGTATACTATATTAGTTCTTACCGGCAGTTCCGCCCGCGTGGACATAAAATGTATTCCTCCATTTTATATATTGATCGATCACGCTGTTAATCATGATCCTGATCACTATCTCATTTTCGATTACGGTCCCAGTTCCGCTCTTCATGCCAATTTGTTTCATTCTCGATTCAGATTATAATCCCGCTATTGATTACGACCCCGGTCTCGAATTAGTAGCTTCTGATTCCACTTCCAATCCTGATCCCACTTTCAACTCCGATCCCGATTCCGCTCTTCATACCAATTTGTTTCATTCTAGAATCCGATCATAATTCCGCTATTGCTTACAACCCCAGTCTCGAATTAGTAGCTTCTGATTCTACTTCCAATCCTGATCCCACTTTCAACTCCGATCCCGATTCCGCTCTTCATACCAATTTGTTTCATGCTAGAATCCGATCATAATCCCACTATTGCTTACAACCCCAGTCTCGAATTAGTAGCTTCTGATTCCACTTCCAATCCTGATCCCACTTTCAACTCCGATCCCGATTCCGCTCTTCATACCAATTTGTTTCATTCTAGAATCCGATCATAATTCCGCTATTGCTTACAACCCCAGTCTCGAATTAGTAGCTTCTGATTCCACTTCCAATCCTGATCCCACTTTCAATTTAGATCTCGATGCTGCTCTTCATTCCGTTTCCAGTTATGCTTTTGATTCTAATTTTGGTATCACACTCAATTATGACCTTGCCCTTGTTCTCGATTTAAATCCAGGTCTCGACTAACGAATATCCTCCCCGTCCTGCTTACAATTTCTATTCCGCTACTGGTCACAGTTTAGATTTGACAAATTCAGTGCGAATTCTAGTATCAAAATAAAATTCGTGTTCACTCATATAAAGCAATACTATCTATACTCGAAGATAGTATTGCTTTATATGAGTGAAAGAATTTTTAGAATCCGTAGAAGCACAAATACGAAGATGAAGATAGTCCATTTTCTCAAGGAGCTTAGTACTCAATGTTTATGTACATGTGAGATATTTGAGAACAGTTTAGTTGAGTGTAACACAAATTTTATCTGTATTTAAAAAAAAAACTGAAAATATTCCTTTTGCGTTACATTTTAAACTCACTATTCATGAAAGTATTCGTGATTATTGAAATTACTCACCAACTAATAAATTGTACATATTTGTTATAATTATAGTTACTTACCATCAACCACAATCGTAATCAGTCACAATTGCTATACGTTATTATAGACCTTATTACCAATTACTCTATACATCGATACCGATTCAGAAAAGGAAAAGTACGACTGTTATTTGTTCCCTTTATGTTTCCATAACTTTTTAAAACATCTATATTATCTAGATTCCTGAAATCACCACTATAAAGATGTAACTTACAAAAAATTGTAGAAAACTTGTTTTATTTTACAGCTATGAATACCGCATACCAATTTTCATGGAAACGGTCGAACGCCGTTGGAGTTTAGCGATAACAATTACATATATTTATAAGACGGAGAGTCGGCCACCGGAGCTTTTACACACTCGACGAAACGCAACAGCGGAAGCGGCTACAGTGGATGGAGTACGGCTCTACCACAGCAAAAACTCCCAAAAGTCTTCATACGAGACATAAATAGGAAAATGTTTTACAAAGAGTAAACTTTAAATCATCTAAGTGTTGTAGATTATGTCGAAATCAATTTATAGAAAATTATTTTGAAACTGTGAAAACAAACGGTAAACAAAAATGTATATAGAAATTGTTTTAATAAACGTATTCAGTGATTTAAGATGCAGAAAATTAAAAAAAAAATATTAAAACTATGGCGGAAGAAGACGCTGGGTTGCTTTCAGCGAAACAGCTAGAACTGTATGAATTGCGTGTAATCAGGGCCCGATCTAAGGGGGGGCAAGCCGGGCATTTGCCCAGAGCGGCAAAAAATGAGGGGCGGCAAAATTGACTTATTCTTATCTTCTAACCTAGCCATTAGCCATCCACCACCCAAGTTGGTAGGTTGAGAATTTTATGCGCCACCTTCCAACCTATTTCAGGTTGGATGGTGGAAATATTTAAGTATTTTAATTAGCTGAATTATTTTAGTTCGAAAGAAAGAAAGAAGATGTAGGGATCCGCAATAAATACCGATACCTGAGTAGTATCGATACTTTCATTTCGATACTAAGTATATTTGAACACGATACTTTTGTTCCGATATTTTTGAGGTATAGATACTTTTATAAGTACTCGATACTTTTAACAAAATTTAAGTCACATAATTAGATTTGGGTTGTAGGGAATTACCCTTCTATAGACAATAGTTTATGTTTAGAGCATGTGTAGCCAGTTTCTTGTGATTCGTACCTATTTAGTAGATTTATTTTTATCTATTAAGTAAAAAAAGATTTAAAACAGTTTAATCCTGATTTGCTTTTTTACTGTTGCTCTAATTTATTTTTGTACCGACAATTTAATACGTTGAAATTTAAATTTAGTTAGTTTGATACCATTATTAAGTGTCTCATTTTGATAAGTTCCGAACTCCAAGTTCCGAAATTTCTCAGATAATATTTGATATTACGGATTTTACTCAATTGGAACTTTTAAAAATGGATTAAAAAATACTCCACACCGAACAATATCGGTACTTTTCTCGGTATCGATAAATCTGATACGATACTGGTATCGAGTAAAGCATCGATACTTTTGAAATTTTATGGAACACTAAGAAGAAAAAAATACCTAAATAGGAAATAAGGAACCAACTTGACTAGAACTTAGAAACTAGAATACAAAAAAATTCATCTGAATTTTCTGCCGATTTTACATTTTTGAACCGCATGGAGAGAAAAATTTTGTCAGAATGAGGATCTGTATAACTATTTTAGCTATACCAGCTAAAGTTAATGAAAAAAAATGCTAACGTATTGTATTTTTTTCACAAATAATCGTTTCTCTAAATTTTGCAGATTTGCCTGAGTAGAAAGGTTTTTTAAAACTATCATGATGTTTTATACGTTTCTTTTATATTAAATCATTTTCTGAAGCTCACAGAATGAATCTTTTTAAGTGATCTGCATAATCGTATCCAAATCTTCCCATTTACGAATACTAAAGAGAGTACAGCGATAAAAATAATTGCTGACAAGAGGTGAAAAAAATGTTTCAATCGTAAGTACTCTCAATGCTTTGCAATACTTTGCATTGAGTCGCACAATAGTCTCATAAAAATACCGAGTATTAGATTAGGTAGGTTAGAGATGTAAGTGAATAAAGTGATAGTTTCGAAGATAAAGAAGAAGAAGATAGTGCGATGCAGATTAAAGATATTTCTGAATATTTAGAAAATCATTGGATTTTTGGTAAATAAGATAATTATTTATTTATTATTATTATAGATATTTATTTAAGTTTTATTATTGAAAATAGTAAATATTTTATAATATCAAAATCTGAGTACGATTAAGCGTATTGTATCATATGTGGGGGTCTACTACAATTCATGATATTATTGGGGATAGCAAACAAATTGTTGTAGCGTGACAAACAGGAGAGGAGTGCCTGAAAAGGTGAAATTAAAGTTAAATATTTTATAAATCGCCCCTTAAATTTGTCAGTAACCAAACTTTCTTCACTTCACGTTCGAATAGCTTCAACAGTACAAACTATAAACTGGTATTGATACTGGTATAACTGACGCATTCCATATTTTACGATATATTAATAACGTTAAGTCGAAGCCCTTAAACACATTTGCTCGCATATTCTCTGACAGTTCTAAAGAGTAGGTGGTTAAAGGCATATTTTAATATTACAGAGTTTTTTTATCGTTGTCTATTATGTAGTAATCGCTTATTTAATCTGTCATATCTCTCATAGATTCTATATCAGTTTTTCTCTTAGTCTTGATCAGTCTCTCTTGGTTTCGATTCATATACTACTCTATTTTACGATTCCAGTTCAGCTCTTACAGTAGATATCTATTACATTTTAGGTTTTGATTTTGGTCTACATCAAAATCTCACTCCCGACCACAATCTCGATCATAATCCTGGTTGCGATCCTGGTTTTGCTTTAAATCCTAATATATTAGTATTGCAATTAAAATATCGAATATTGTTAACGTTATAATGGTATATGTTGATTAGATAAATTTCATGTCAAAAATAATAGACAAGTTTCAAAACCTATCAAAACCTATTTTGTAATAGAACTGCATCTACTTATATGCACAATTTGAGGCTACTTGACTAAATAGTCTGGGTGAAAAAAACAAACAAATCACATTTCACACTTATACATTTCAGGAAATTGGTCACCATTCGTACCCGGGACACATTCGTACAGTTAGTATAACAGAAAAACTAAAAGGCATGCACGCCTTTGCTTGTGTGCATAAACATACCGGTCGCCATGTTGCTAGCGGAGTGCAATGTTCATATTACTCTATGGCGGAGTGTCGCGCCAGTCGCATTGAGTCTCACCAAGCGAATTACGGTGTGTCAGCTGATAGAGGTAAGGGAGCGTCCATAAACTACGTAGCTCGACCAAGGGGGGGGGAGGGATAAGCTTAAGCGCTACGCTGAGGCACGTAATAGGGGAGGGAGTCGAGAGCAAAGCTACGTGGTTTTCTTCAGATGAAAATTTTGTTGAATAAGATAATTTGAGTGACCCCCGATGTTAATTTAACAAGAGGAATCAAATAATTAAATACATTATTTGAAAAAAAATGAACTGTTAATAAATTAATTTATTATTAATTATTTTATTTTATAAATAAATTAATGTATCGTGAAAAAAAACCACGTTCCATTGGGTTGGGGGAAGGGGGGGGGGGGGTCATCATAGAAAAGGCTACGTGAGGCCACATGGGGAGGGAGGAGTCCTAGAGAGACTAAAATATGACCACGTGGTTTATGGACGTTCCCTAACATGCTTTCGCGAGGGATTAGAAATTTTTTTACATAAGTTTAGTTCGTACCTAATCGTAAGTAGAATTTTTATGTTTTTGACAAAATGTGATGATTAATAAATGTTAACATTGTTTATTTCAAGTTTTAATTGTTATATTTCTCAAATTAAATTAGAATTTGTGTATAGTTCTATTTTAATTTTGTGTAAGGCACGGGGTACTTTCGAACAGCCAGACAGGCACATTCGTATGCGTATGAATACTTCCGTTTACATTTTATTATCAACCAGTACATCAATACTCTTATAAAATAAAACATATACTTTTTTTATAAAATAAAATATAGTATAACCTTTCTAAATTATCGTGCAGACAGCTCAATAACATATTTTTCCTTTTATGAAGTATTGTACTTCTAACAAAATGAAATATTTTTATCAAGTAAACATTATATGTAATTAATATTTTATTGGAGAATTATGGTGCGAAAATAAAATAAAAATAAGGGTACGCGTACTCAAGAAATGGATGAAGAGTCCATGAAGTTGTATAGAAAAGGTGTGTTGAAATATAATATTAAATCATCAATGTTGGAAAGTAGAGTTAAATAATTTAAAAATGGTTCTAACACCGATGGACCCTCACAAACTTTTCATTCAAAATTTACGAGTCTTCGAGTCTTCTCCTTGGAAGAAGAGGCATGTTTAAATGACTATATCACTAATTGTTTCGAAATGCATTATGGGCTAACGATAGTATACTTTTTGAAACTTACCTACGATAACGGGCAAGTGTTGAATTTAGAATACCCAGCAAAATGGGTCGAAAATCAAATGGCAGGCTTAGAACGGTAGTCTAAATACAGGGAACGAAACGTCAACCCTCAGTCTGTGAAAGCCAGAAAACAATAGCGCTGCTCGATCATTCGCGTTTAATAAGAGTGTAGTCCAATAGTTCTATAATACTTTGGCTGATGTATTACAGCTTTTTACTTTTGCAGTTGATGCAAATAATTATAATGTGCAATAAATTTCAAAGTAACAACCAAATGTATAATTATTTATTTTAAGTTTAAATTGTCAAAGCGATCTTATACAGAATGTTTGTAAAGGTCTCGTTTAAACTGGTTGTAAAGCTTAGAATTATCAATAAGTAAAGTAAGGATGAACAATTTTATTTTTTGTTATTTTTCTATAGAAAGATTTTTAGGAAAGGAAATATAGTATTACCTTTTAAAATTGACTATGAGTCAAGTCAAATACTGTTATGTTTGTTCTCTGGTAAATAAATAATTATTACAATATAATAAAAATTAACGAGTTTAATAGGCTTTTTAATTACCCTGTATGAATTTACCTCATGGCATAAGAAAGTACCTCATATGTGAGGTATGTTTGTATAAATATCGTGGAAAAATGGCCACAACCCTTTAACCTTTTGACATAATAGTTTCGGACTTTTTTGTAACAAACTACAATATATTTGTTACACTTAAATACATAAACTAGATAAATTTGACGATTAATTATAGAGTAAAAAAAATAAAATCTAAAAAGTGCACGAAGGGTAACCACTTTCTTCTACTGGGGCTTATAAGGACAGGCAGTTTTATGGTTTTTAATAAATAAGAGACCGTTTTATCTTTATATTTTATTATTGAAACAAATTGCTAAATAGAATAAATATATATGAATAATATTATCCCAACTATACATTTAAGAACATCATGTTCATAGAAATTCATTTTAAAAATTTATCCCTTTCAAGGAAAACGATAAAATACACATTTGAAATTAAATTGAATGAAAACTTAGTTTGTTTTCTTTGGATTGGATTTTAATACTCTAAACGAATTTAGAAGATGAGTCTTTTCATTTCTACCACTTATAGAAATACGATAAAATGAATTCAGCACTTATGTCATGATCAAAATGCTTACCAAAGATTACGAACTTTTATTGTCAATTCCGGAACATGACTCGTAAATGTCACTTTGACAATTTTTATGGTATCTTATTCTGTTCTATGGAAAAAAATTCAAAATAGACAAGTTTTTACGATTTATTTACATGTGATGAATCGAAAAATGTGTTAAATCCAAACATGTCTTCGAATGACTTGCCACAATATTTACTGCAAGAATTACCAGATATTACGGAAATTTTAAATTGTCCACTCAAAAATACTCAACGTATAAAGGTTAGTTCAAATTGGCACTGGTACAAAAATAACTAAAGTACAAAATATATTTAATGTGTTTATTTATATATTTTTATAGTGCATTATCATTTCTGTTCTTTACTTTTTGATTTCTGCCTTTTTTTAAATATTATACTCAATGCTCCTTTGATTTTCTTTGTTTTAAATTGAGGTAAATGCCTGTTTTTTGTTGTTGCTGCCCATTATATAGATGTATTTAGATAATATTCGTAAAATGAAACTGCAACTGACATCTTCACCAAAAAATTTTACACAGTTGATAGATTTTGCAAGTCAGACTAAAATATATAGATTTTATTTTCTTAGTCGTGATTAAAGGCTTATTAGGTTGTTATTTTATAAATACTGAAAATCCATTTATTTAGGAATTGTGGAAATACTTTAGGAAAAATTTTATATCCATTTTGTGAGGTCACAATAAAATGCTGTCACTACCTACATAATGTAAAATAATTTTGATTTCACTTATATATAGCATAAGTTGAAATTGGCTGGAATGGAAGAGCTTTACTTATCATTTCAAACAATTGATATGAAATTGCATAATTCTTGAGTGATCATTTTTAAAAGCTCCTACACAACGAGCAATTCTGTAAACTTAAAAAGATTCAGTTGGTATTTTTACAATGTCAAAATTTGATTGGGGTGAAAAGGATTGCCTCTCTGTGGCCGTGGTTGATGTAATTTTGATGTCGTGATGATACCAACGGAATTGTTTTAAGTTTATAGAATTGTTCTATAGTAGAATTCTTGTTATATAATCGTTTGTGTAATACAGTGCTTTATATTTATCTGTTTTAATAGGAACAATTTAATTTCACATGGTATTCTTTTCACTCTGTGGAAACAAAGCGAGGCTTTTGTAACTTACTCTTTCGGACATCTTGTAATCCCGACTCTTGAGTTACATTATTTTTTTCTGTTAACCAGTAATCTTAACCTTTGAGTTTGAATTAAAGGATATCAGAAAATTTTAATATAAACACTAAAATTGAAGAATTGCAAATATGGTGATTGTCAAAAATGCACTCTAAAATGTTTAATAATACTACAGTGGTCATCTAATAATTAGCCAATTTCAATTATCACATTCCGATAACTGCATAGACAATCTTGTATACAAACAAACAATGCTTTCAAAAAATAGTATATTATGCACCTAGAGAGACAAGTAGGGCGTTTCTGCCTGCGGATTGTATAATTGCCCTAGTGGGGATATCCTACTTATCTCCCATAGTGAGTACAAAATTTTTTTTCGCGCCAGCATAGAAAGTTCTTGATATTGAGAAGAGTGGTATATTTTTCCCAGCTCACATTGACATGTAATGTTCACTTTTCATTCCTGCTCATAGATTATTCTATATAAGATTATAATCGGATAAGGGCGGAAATGGAAATGTGGTGGTGATCATGTTTTACTCGGAATGGAAAGTGAACTTTTCATTCCAAACACACACAAATTTCATGACTTTTGGAGCTTCCCCCTTGTGTCCCCACTCTCCTGGTGTGTCATTACATGCTTCTTTAATATGATATATTTAGAAAATGTTAAATTAAAACAGCACTTCTAACAATAGTTATTTCTTTTATTAAAGCCTCAAAGGCTGTATTGGCCATTCGGAGTGTGTCAAAGGCATCTGAAGTGTGATACCATAGTATTGCAAGTTTTTATTTAGAGTTGCAATTTACAGTTTCAGTACTCTAGATTTATATATGTGACATCACTAAACTAAGGATTTGTCTCTGTTATAACAGATGATGATTCCGTGATATCTTTTTAATTTATATGAAAAATATTAAATAGCAAGTATACTTATTAAATATTTTCTTTTTATGTAATATATTAAGTACAAAAGATTTTGTAATAAAATAAAAAGTACAATATGTCAGTTTGATAACAATGATAATATTCTCAAATAATTATAAATATCCTTTTTTTAAGTGATCTACATTTGTTCTATTATTTACAAAAACTTAATCAATACAAAACTTTTGATGGTTGATTAAATTATAATACAAGAATTATTTTTTTCAGTACTCGTGCTTTGATGTTTCTAAAACATTAATAGCGTTTAGCGCTACCAGTGGCGGCATATACATATTTAACAGACAACCTTGTGAATTTACTCAACTTATACCCAACAAGGTAAGATGGACTATCCAATCTTAAACATATTCAATCAAAACACTATCAAATGAATATTGTCATTTTAATATGGCATTTAAAAGTGTAAAATTTTGACTGGCCTATGTTAATCCAGTTAATTTGGTACCTAAAATGAGTGGCAGTTCTAAGAACATTTACAATTCACATTTTTTCAAATAAAAAACTTATAGCTTTTCAATCAAGAATTAACAGGTTCAATCACTGATGATAGATATATTATAAAGTTGTAGGTCGAATTGGAAATATGTAAGTACTTCACGCTATGAAGAACACCATATTTTACCATTTATTAATTGTTCTCACCACATTGATGCTCTAGATCATTAAAAAGCTTTTAATGGTCTTTGAAATTGGTAACATAAAGGATGGCTTTCTTCCGATATGAGATGAACATAATTGTTTTTTATTTACTTATAAATATTCTTCCTGTTTCGAGTGAGATTTGGACAGTTTGATCATGTATACCTAGCCGATAACATTAAATAATATGTTGTGGAATCTTAATTAAAAATTAATATTTGTAAAAACACAAAATAGAATAAAAAGCTCAATTTAGATTCGTCCATTAGCTTAAAATAGTAGCTAGACATAGAAACTAAATTGCATGATTTAAAATTTTTGAACAAAATTTAGTCGTATACTTTCAGTAGTTGTTTTAGATAATTTTAGGCAAATCCATTAAAAAACAGTCCCATTTTTATATGAAAGTACTAACCCCAACTGTGGAACTCGCAAGATTTGTGCCGCAACTGAGTTTGTCTGAACATCTGTATAATATTTTTAGTTCATTAGCAAGACATGTTAAAACAATATTGTGATTTTTTTTATATGCACATAAATTTTTGTTTACAAGGTCATGAAATTATTTGAAAGACTGACTGTACAGTTTATCAAACAATACATTACACTTCAGTGTAATACAGGATGTAAGGGATAATGTAATATTGAGTAAATTTTCTGTTTTTAACATAGACAATATTAAAAACTTTTGAATGTCTCCATGTAATGTGTCTCTTCACTGATAAATTATTGAATTTTTTTTTTTACTAATTAGCTAAATGAAATTAAAGAAAAAGAGATTCATTTTATTACATGCTTTTAATTTTTACTATATTTAGCTCCTAAATAACTGCGTGCGTTTAAATCGAATTAAATTAGCACAGGGAGACAGTATTTATTTACATTTATGTGGCATGTAAGAACAAATTTAATAATTCTATATTACATTTGTAATGAGTTTCAGGATATTAACATTTCAAGTATTTTTTTGGATTTCATTAGAATATTATTTTGTTTCATCTTCAATACTAATAAAAATCAAAATATAGTAGCACTTAAAGATATACACATATTTAAAGCTACTTTAATAAAATAAGTACTAATATATTTATTTAAGGATGAAATATGTTGGTATGAGATATTATATTCTACTTACTGATTTACTTAATGTGCTATAATTATTGTTGCTTATTTAAACATCAATAAATACTTAGATGAATTCTATAACTCTTTAACTATGAATTTATTTAATGTGACAATAAGACATTTTAGGAGGATCAGTAAAGATATATGTATGACTAATTGTATTGCTATTTTTAAGCTTATTTTGATTTTTATTTCATTTTTGTAAAATTTAAATTGAATTCAAAATTGGTAAATTAAAATTTAATATTTAATTAAACACATATTTACAGGACGGAGCAATAACACGCCTGGCCATATCTCCTAACGAGAAACACATAGCAATTGCTAATGGTCACGGTGTAGTCAGTGTGTGCAGTTGTGACCAAAATTCCGGTCATTCCAGCATCTTGTCAAAAGAACATCATGGCAATGAAGTCACGGCCATGGTGTGGGGTACCAATAACATATTCATTGGTGATGATGTTGGAAAAGTGTCTGTATTGCAATTACCAAATTTCATTGTAAGTTTTTATTTATATTGTATGTTAAAATCAATTTTTGGGTGGTGTAGTCACAAAATGTCATAATATGATATAAATTAATATTTTTAATAATTTTGTCTTTGCAATGTGCAGAATAAAATCTAATTCAATATTTTTTATTTTTGTCTTGTTCTGTATGAAAATATTAAATATGACATTTTTGATGTGAACGAGTTTTTCACTGAAATGACAATGTTTTCATATTTGAAAATAGCCTCATGATCAAAATTCTCATCCATCAAATTACAATGATTGTAATTTGATAGATGAGAATTTTGCTTTGTTGCTTTGCATTGTTACATGTAAATTGATATTTAAACTGAGTCAAGTCACTTTATGAAATAAAACCAAAGAGTACTTCAATTCTATGGTCCATTTCTCTAAGGGGCCATCTGAAAATGCATCATTTGAGATTATCACTGGAAGATAATGTCTGCCGATTGTGATAATATGTAGGGAGGGATGGGCATTAAATAATTTTATAGATACAAATAGTACACACAATACAATTCATACCATTAACATCTGTCACTCACAAATAAGTGAACTTGCCACTCTTTTTTCTCATTCACAGTATTTCACTAGGAGACAACATTAACTTTTTTCTTCTTTGGCATTTACTTTTTTTAAACTTTGTTTCTGACCCCAAGACATTCATCATCTTTTTGTTAATTAAATTTTTAGAGATACCATATGAAATATCTAGAAAAAATATGTTACACAAAAATGTATTACGAAAATATTGTTTTTATTGAATCATCTAATAGAACACTTTTAATGTTATTACATTTTCTTTCATATAACTTTACATGTAAATATTTCTAACATTTCAGACTAAGACAATTTTTCCTACTGCCGCACAAGCGATCATGAATTTAGACTCGAGGATATGTCAACTAGACATAAAAGATTGTATGTTGCTGGTGTCGACTTTGACTCGATGCTACATATGCGATACACAAAAAGAACAATACAGACAGATTGGCCAAAAGCTGAGAGATGGCGAATTCGGTGCTTGTTTAGTCACAACCTCAAAATCCTTAGAAAATGGTACACTCGATAATGTAAAAAAAGATATTACAGAACTCAAGAAATACGAGGTGGTCAGTAACGAAGAGAGTTTTTCGGTCAATGAGAAATTAGCCGATGTCTTAATTTACTGCGCTAGACCATCGTCGAGACTATGGGAAGCGTCTATCAATGGAACCGTAGTAAGAACTCATCAGTTTAAACATGTATTGGCAAAAACACCTGTAAAAGTAATTTCGGCATTGTCTTATGAAAATGAAAATGTATCGGTCGACTACACTACTACTTTAATGGAAGGTCATTCGTGCAGTTTTTCAAAAATATACAACATCAATAATGGTGCCATATTTTCATACACAAAAAATGCTCTATATTTCCTTAGTACAAATAATATTGATAATACAATATGGTCCGATACATATAAAGGTATTGTATCGTGTTGTCTGGTTAAGAATTTTTTATACCTATGGCTTTCAAATGGCTCTTTTGTTAGCTTGATGTTTTTGAATATTGAGAAATATTTACTAAAATGTTATCTCGATCAAAAATTTGTACTGTGTGGAGGTATGTGTGCCTTGTATAAAAGTCATTTACTGTCTAACAATCTGTCACATAAGCTACATATTTTGCTGGGGTTGAAAGAGAAATTGGAAAATGACAAGGAATTGCTTGAAAAAATTTGTACTGTTTTATTGAAATTTGAATCTTTAAAATGCGATGGAGCCTCACAAACTAGATCTGGAATTTACGTAGTTGAAAATAGTTATAATAATTTATTATCTGATGAAGAGGTATCAGAAAATGACAATAAATATTCGAAAGTATCACCTGAAGCAATTCAGACGATTAAAGAAATCGGTTCAACAGTGTCTGATAAACTCAGTATAAGCAAGAAAATTCTGAAAGAAAAATGGGAGAGTGTAGAAGAAAAAGTCAAGCACTTGCATCTAAGCAGTGATAAAGCTCTTATTGAAGAAAATGTAAGAGATTTTACTGTTCACGAGAAGAATGTCACTGTGGAATTGCCTTCGTTTGAGAAAGATATCATATTTAAGGATTCTAGTCAAATTTCTGACCATATTTCAGAGGGTAATGACAAAAGTAATACAGTTTTGAAATCGCTATACCAGTGCTATAGATTAAGTTTAGTTGATAAAGAAACAGATGTGTCGAATTTAACTACCATCATAGATGATTACTCTTGTGATATTAATGAAATCTATAAGTTAATGTTGGATCTAGAAGAGTATTGCATTAGTCTAGGTTTGGGGGAAGAAGCCAATGCCATTGTGAGCAACGTCTTCTTAAATTATGCAAGCTCCTCAAAAAATAAAGATGATATATTAAGTGTCATAATAGCTAATGAAGCGTTGTATAAATATTTCGTAAATTGTTGTATATGCGTGAATTTGAAAACGCAAAAGCTTATGAATCTTGCATGTGATTGCGGTTTCCCTTTGCCTTACATCAGAACTTACCAAAGTCCAGAATTTTCCGATCTGATAGATGCATTTGTAGAGAAGCAATGGCCTATTGAGTCTAAGAGCAGTTGTTACGAAATATGCAGGCAGATGCCGTTTTTGTGGCGAAAGATTTTGTACTTAAGAAGAAACGAGGATTTGATGAAAATTTTAAGGATATTATTGCAGATGTTAGATGAAAGCTTACTGCATAACTTCCTACCGCAGTTCACATTGGACACTTGGTATGCGGCAATCAAATTGTATGCTACTCTTCATGCAAACATCTGTTTGAATTGTGGAAAAAAGTTCGAGAATGTCATAGTGAAAGACACATTGAGTTGGGATGGTTTGGGTGCTTTAATGATAAAATCTATTGGAGGTAGGAATGCCATAAAAATAATGGAAAAACATGCAGAACTCATCGGTATGGGGGAAATAACTATGAAGTTCTATCATACTTGCCTGTTAGTCTGTTTGTATGAAGAATTTGATAATAGTATAACATGTAAAATGACAGACACTTTGTATTCAGCCTATGTCTATGAAGAGGCAAGAAATGAGGTAAGTTTCTCATATACGCCATATACGCCTCTTTAATTTAGTAATCATCATTAAGTTAATAATGAGCCTGTGAGTTTTAATGGCATAATGAATTAAAGTATAGAATTAATTTATTAAACTAACATATATGAGACTGTCAAATTTTCAAATTATTTGTCATGCATTTTGAATGAAATCGGTGTAATTACCAAATCAAATTAACTTATTTACCACAAATCTATAGTCATTGAGTGATAGAGAATTCAAATTAAGTGAATAGCTTCATGCCTCATACAGCATCTTAACCATTTGGCTCCGACATTGTCACCTCATTGATGACCAATATGTTTTTAAGTAAACTCTAAATGACTATAAATTTTAAAGCAAGTTAAATCGTAGGTTCCGGATGTTGTCACCGCATTGGTTATAGCAGCCTATAGCTTTCCCCGACCCTACTGGGTCAGCATCAAAGGTTAAAGTTAAGTCACCAATTGTAATTGTGAGAGGGTGGTGGTCACTCTACCAGTGGAATATTAAACCTGACACAAAAAAAAATGTAATGATCAACCTCGATTCAATTTGCCCATGTTGATTATCTTTTATCGTTTTAAATAATATCAATAAATAATTATGTCATGCGATAATTATGTCATGTCACAGAATGGATTTTATCATACATCTTTTCACAAATATTCATAATCTCCTCCCATTATAAAACAATTTTGCCAAAGAAACCATAGTCATAGAAGAAGCCACTTTTAAAAATAATTTAGAACATTTATGTAGAAATATTGTATTGGCAACTTTAGAACAGCTGATGTGTAGGTACCGCGCCGCAGTAGCTAGGTGGCAAACCGCGTACGCGCCACGCGGCCGGCCAGTGATTCGATTCGCACAGCCGCGATCAATCGCGAACTTGCACTCATAAGAGTTTATCGCCTCGCATCGCGTCGCGCCGCGATCCAACCGCGACCGTTCCTGCAGGCTGGCCGAGCATTTATCAGGGTTGTGTTTATATTATTCATAAGCATATTTTCAATGATATATTTTTATAACGGTTACTTTAGCAAAGTTGTTTTTTAAAGAAAGGAGATATGTATATTTGCGAAAAGATGCATTGTCGAATTCATACTCTATAATAAAAAAAAAGTACCTGGTATGTCAAGTGTCGTATTTCGGCATGTGTTAAAGTTATGTATGAAAACACTAATTCAGTATTCTCAATTTCCAAGCTGTGACAATCATCAAACAGCTTTCATGTGATATGCAGTGGGTGCTCCCACTCATGATATCAATTGTCACACCTTAAATTTAGAGATTAATATGATGAGTAAATCCTTGTTTTAATGAAAACATGACTAATAGTCGCCCCTCTGCTATCCTCTTGATAGTTTTTTATTCCAGATTGAAAGACTTTCAGCTTTACTTTTTCGTTATGAATATCACAAGTACTCCCATACCTATAAAAAATTCACTATCTCAAAATAGAAACTATTTTAAATTTCCATAGATAAGTGAGAATAGAGACTTCAATCATCACCCAACATATTATATCATTTTGCATACATAAGTTCCATATTTGAAAATTGTCTCGAGTGACAATTTCAATACAGGCAGAGAATCGTCTGCCAAAAATTTTTTGTATGAAAAGCTATTTTATGGTTAGTTGTCCATTATTTAGGATTAACACATGCCGTCTTTTTAATCATTGTGTGGGGCATAGTGTCGAAAAAATATTTAAAAATATAGGTAGAATATTCTTGTATTACAACTGTTTTTAATTTTTTGCAAATTACTTTTTTAATGGGACTATACCAACATGTCACGTAAGAAGGCTTCATTTAGCCAAGCCTGGTTATAATTTAATGCTTGTAGCTAGCAACCTACTAATGTAATTTACTTGTGATAGGCAAAATACCCTATGGGCGTCAC
Organism: Eumeta japonica; assembly: GCA_005406025.1. NCBI lineage: Eukaryota > Metazoa > Arthropoda > Insecta > Lepidoptera > Psychidae > Eumeta > Eumeta japonica. Next base: position 18,762 of record BGZK01002002.1, on the reverse strand, counting down.
TTAGTTATATAAGAGCAAACAACAATTTAAAAAAAAATTCTCAACTGAATTGTATGTAAGCCTTATTTTATTGAAAATGGATGTTAGGAAAAAACATCCTCATTTGGATGTAGCCTAAAAAGGTGCGTGCTAATTATAATTAGCTGATGCTAGCATCGAAGGCCTACATATGTCAAAATATGAAGTGAAAACATCATTGAAAAAAAAAACAAACCTACACTCGATTCTCTGATCACGACGCGCTTACTTATTGAAAATATACAATGGGATGGGAAGGGTTTGTAGGCGGAATGGTCCGGTAAAGGAGAGGGTAGAGTTGCAATAAAAACTATGTGACTGACCGAATTCTTTGCGGACAAAACCGCGAACGGAAAGCCAGTAATCATATAAATAATTACGTACTTTAATTTTTGTTATTATTGAATATAAAATACAAAATTTCAATTTTTTATTAAACCCTGTCTATTTTTATGGCATTTTACCCAAAGATTCATGAATTCAAGGACAGTGATACCGGTCATCAATTTTTAACTTAGTTGCTTTTTGTTTTATTCATCAGTTGAGCTAATTATATTGGTTATATGGATTAAAAGCTTTCTCTTACAAAGTACTGACCCTTTACTTATTCATCATCCTATGTAACATCTTATATGTATCAATTTTTTTTAAGCATTTCGTTGTTCTGCTATATTATGTACCACTATACAAACTAGTCAATTGTATTCTATGGAATAATTTAAATATTTGATGGGTGTAAAATAATACAATGTTATACCAATTTTCAGATCCTCAACCTTCTTCGGACCACAATCAACGGCAGCATCAAGAATACATCCTTACCACTGATAGTTGCTGCTCAATCCACGAATTGGGGCATGTCTCTAATTTGCACTCAGAATTCCGAATGTTCGGCAGAAGATAATCTGTTCGAAATACCGAGAAAGACTCAAAAATGGATCTCTTTGCAAGAGATATTTGAGAAATTGACTAATACTCAACGGGATTGTTCTTTGTGCGGTCTTCCACTGGTGAATGAAGTCCTAATACGAGATTCCGGACTCTGGGTCTTTGTATGTGGTCACGTTTTTCACGGAGCTTGTTTGAATGTTCACAAGGTGAAGCTTTGTCCGTCTTGTACTGTTAAGTGAAGTGAGTTTGGAGATGAATATTTTGGAATAATCTATATTATGTAAACCGGTGCCCTATTGGCTGAATATTAAAACTGTATAATATAGGTGGGTCAAAAACTTTTTTTTGATTATTTTAACAAAAATTACCTTGTGCACTTTTGTAATTATCGGCTCTTCAATATTATGGAACATTATCTCATCATAGTTTATATTTTCAACTTAGTTTGGTATTAATGGTCATATGGTCAATATCATTTTACTATCACCAATGTAGCTTTTTCACCTTACCATTTAAAAGAGCTTACAAAAAAATAACTTTTTTCTGATTTTGTACGACTTATATAATTATTATTAATAAAGCTGCATTGATTGTGGAATTTAATGCTCTCTCTTATACTTTTTCGACATTTAACAAGATTTCATTCGAATTCAATATGCACTGATATAATTTGATAATTATTTTAATTTACATTTTATTTATCATTAGATTATTCATTTAAAGTTTTATTCAAGAATATTATTGGGTACATAACTAGAATAACAAATTGGTTTCATCATATGAAATTTTATATTTTAATATAATAATAATACAAAAATATATTAATTTTTAGATTTAGTTATCAAAATTGACTTTTATTACAGTTAGGAATTTCGCTCTATGTTCTTTGACAAAATCATTAAATTTGTTCAAAATCTTTGATTTACCATATGATTTTCTTGATGTCTATATTGAACTATGGGCTCTGGATGAGAGTTATAAAGAAAATGAAGAATATTTCAAGCAAATGAAAGTTGTTAATGACGTTGCAGAGCGTGAGTAGCGTTGGTATCTGAATACAATCAGTGTTTGACAAAAACGAACACCAGTTTCAATATTTACTGCAAGTTGTCAAAGAACATAGAGCGAAATTCCCTAACTGTAATAAAAGTCAATTTTGATAACTAAATCTAAAAAATTAATATATTTTTGTATTATTATTATATTAAAATATAAAATTTCATATGATGAAACCGAATTTGTTATTCTAGTTATAAAACCCAATAATAATTCTTGAATAAGAAACTTTCTGAATCATGAATAATCTAAAAATTGATAAATTAAATGTGTAAATTAAAAATAATTATCAAAAATTATGAATATCAGTGCATATTGAATTGAATGGGAATATCTTCAAACGGTTCGAGTAATCGAAAAAGTATAAGAGACCATTTTGTAGAGCGTTAAATTTCCTACAATAATCAATGCAGCTTATTCAATAATAATTATTACTCAGTCAGTAACAAAATTCAGAAAAAAGTTATTTTTTTAATTTTACATTTTGACCTTAAATATCTTTTAAATGGTAAGATTTATCGAAAAAGTGTAAGAGACCATTTTGTAGAGCATTTAATTTGCTATAAACATTGATGATGGTAATGGCTTAATAAGCTATTGGTGATAAAGATATGACCAATACCAAACTAAGTTGAAAATATAAAACTATGATGAGGATAATGTTCCCATTAATATTAGGAGCCGATACTGGGTAATTGCTTTCTGGAGGTGCCTAGGAACAAGTTTTTGTGTATGAAATCAAAAAAAGAAAATAAAAGTTTTTTTTGACCCACCTTACTGTATACTCTATATTGATATTGATATTAATATTTTTAACAATTATTAATCAATAACTATTAGATAACATTGCCAAACTTTATGAAGTAAACTAGTCAATATAATTTTTTTTACTTTGTAGTTTAATTCCTAATTTTTGATGAAATGTTGGGGTATTTTACATTATATTTTAAAAGAGGATTCCAAGTAATTGATTAGTCAATTAGTTTGAGATTGGGGTCTCATAAAGAAACTGTTCAGCGTTTTTTTTAATTAAGTGCAAAATACTAAATGATTAAATTATATTATGAATGCTTAATTAATTAAATTATAACCATATTTCTAAATTTGCAGTTCCTTAATTTTTGCTGAAATCTCAGCTATTTAAAAGACCTATTTGGGTCATAATTTAAATTGCTTTATTAATAAAATACACTATGAGCTTACCAATGAATTTTTCCAAATAAAATCTCTAATGATATGTCTTATTAAATATTGTATAAAAATTACAACAGATTTGTGTCTTGTTAAACCAAACATGAATGATTAGTTATGGATTCATTTTTTTTTATAATACCAATAATAGAGGCCGAGATCTTCTTTATTTTATAAAGACCACAAACAACATAAATCTATTCCCTCTGTTGATTCTTTACAATCAGTTTTCAGATCAAGTATTCTTCTTTATTTATGCAGACAAGAATGTTGTCTTCTCTTACAAACTGTATTATTCAGCTATTATTAACACAATATCAATGGGTTTTATTTTAGAAAATTTTAAAGTTTCGATATTTTTGTGAACTAACCTTCAGTTTAAGATTGCATTTGTAGTGCTATCTATCATCAGCATGATGAGCTTAAATCATGTATATATATATATATATATATATATATACACAGACTCGAATACCAGCTGATGAGAATTGATTTTGTAATGACTACATTCAACTTATTACTAAAGAGGCTATGGGCAGAAGTGTTAGTATGTATGTCGTTTGTAGATTCAAATACTGATCAATCGATTGAACTCAAAATAGTCGTTTGACACTTACTGAAAAGGTTTAGAATGTAACTTGAAGAACTTTCAATAGGTGGCGCTCTTCACTATTATCATAAGAAATGCAATTGATTGAAATTCTCTATAGCTATTATGCGAAGTCGGTTAGTTGAATAAGTATTATGGAGAAAAATTCATGTATTTACTGTCGATTGAACACAATAGAAAGGCTTTAGGAGTAATTTGACTAATTACACCAGGATTTAATGCTTTTAGACTGGGTTCAGCTTAATAGTCAAAGTTCTGTCAAAGAACTTAATGAGAAACACTATAGAGAAGCAAACCAAAGGGATATTGGTAAGTTTTTCCTTTATTGTTTGAAATGTATGTATTGTATGTAAATTGTTTGGTTCAAGAGACTTACAATTTATTTATTTTTTGACAAAAATAGTCAGGTATTATATTGACATCAGGAAGATAATGGGTTATGTATTTTTTTTCAAATAACGTGTTTAACTGAATCTAATGTTAGTATGATATAGAATTCTATGATATAGAATTTTTATTTGTCCATATATTTTCGCATTCAGATAAGAGATAAATATGTATTATGATGTATCACACACTCACACATAGAAAAAATTAAATTCAGTATTGTCAGTGAAAAAATTATTTTCCTTTATTGATGGATTATATAATCAGTTATCCATATAAACTTTCTTCAAGTAAGTTTCTTAAAACATAGAACACTTTTCAGCGATCTTTTTTCTAATGACTTTTTTAATGAACCTCTGATTACGAGCTGAGCTAATATTCCTCGGGTTACTAGAAATATGGCTGTTCTTAGTATTTTTACCCTACAACCCACGAAACTCTGCCTTTGAGAAATTAGTCACGAAAGCGTCGCAGTGGTGTAAAGTAGTGTTTTTATTTTATATCACGCATATTTATTATGTGGTCCGGATTATATATACTGGCTTGAAAAAATATTAATATATGTGTATAAAAATTTATAGATTTCCACATGGATGGTACAATTTTTGCATATTTCTCTTGCCTCACTGACATCCATCAATCTTCATGCAAGCGCGCCGGTTTCGGGTGCTTAAAATTTGGCCCTTTTTTAATATGCCATCAATATGGTCTGCATAGGATTTTCTAAGGCGACCCTTGCCGACCTTTCCATCACACACATTCGCTCTATGGAAATCTATAGTCTCTGCCTACCCTTTTGGGAATAGGCGTGAGTTTATATTATTATAAAAATGTGTGTGTGTGTGTGTGTGTGTATGTGTATAGATATATATATATATAACACTACAAAATTATCATCCATAAAAATTTTCTTTAGATGCCTCAAAATTAATAAACAATATTTAATTTCATTGAAAGAGTTGTATATGCGTATGTGATAAAAATAATATCTTGAATGAGTTTTATAAAGATTTACTTATGTGCATTGTTTACAGTCCAAGAATAATGTTGGTGTATTATTTGTTTATGTTAAGAGAGATACCATTACAATGTTAGCTAACTTTCTACGTTTGTGGCGTTATCTGTTTGTACAATACTAATACATACATTTTTTTAATTTTTTTCTTTTACATAATAATTATACATGTAAATGTTCTTTCTTTTCATTTCAAATGCATATCAGGTTATAATAAAGTATATTAATGTACTTAAATGTAAGTAGAAATATAGGTGATTTATAAAAAAAGATATTTTTGTATACTCAATTAGACTTATTTGTTAGTATTTATAATTCATTTTAGAAATTCAGTTTTTTGTTGTTTTTACATATAGTTTGTAGACGGAGATAATGATATAGCAATGTGTATTAAAAAAAATGAGCTTTATCGTTTTTTTTACTTTTAAACATGATAGTATAGAAATGTTCTCAAAACTTAGGTTTTGGAAATTATCAGTTTTTTTTCGATTTAGTGAAGATGAAGAAAGAGGGCGATGGCAATAAAAACAACTGAAAATTTGTAATATTTACTTTTAATTTTTAATATACTTTTGGGTTTTGGCACAATTTTTAAATAATGTGTCCTGGTTCATTTAGTACATAACTAGGTATTAAAACCTAAACGCTACCTACTTAAGTATTTTAAGATTTTGAATGTTAAGACGTGTGTGTTGCCACTTCATACAAGAGTATAGCCACAGTTAAAAAAAAATCAAGGTCTTTACAAACAAAAATAAAACATTTTAAAACAAAGGAATCATCGCAGACAATAAATATTAAAAACACAACTTGCAAAAAAAAAAAGAAAAATAAAAACAATGTGTATATTGATATTGATAAATTGCAACAACACTGCTCAGCCTTAAGTACACATCTATTTGAATAATAACTGTTATTGTTTCAAATTATCGCATATGGCAAGACATTTAAGTGTACTTACACCGATTCTAAGGCCGTGTTCATATTGCGCGATGCGAGATAATCTCATAATACGGAAAATCCTTCAAAAAAATTCATCGAAAACTCGTCAAAGTAGTTCGCTCAATTTGAACAAGGACTTTCACGGAATACAATCACGACTACTAACGATACATCGAACTATCGCCTATTTACACGATCCCAACATACGAATAAATAATTTAACGTCACTGTCTAATAAACCCTTAACTTATGCTAATAATTAAGATAATCTTACATAAATAACTACATGTAAAATTAGTCTAACACATCTACTGAACGCATCTGAGTCATCGAATTACTGGCATACAATTTTTTTTTATACAAATTACAATTTATCGTAAGAACAAGACAACAAATTTAAAAAAATGAAAATAAATAACAAAGTAATGGCAAATAACGACTTCGAGGAAACAACTTATTCCTATAATTCTAGTAAATTTACAACGTGACGTCTAAATATTAATTTTTTTCTTCTACTTGAACAGCTACGGCTATAATATAAATTGCACGAGTGAATAAAGCGATTTTTTTTGTAATAGTACCCATATTTCGGTGAATCTCTTGATCTAAGGACGATTAACCAGTGGAAGATATGAAAGGATAGCTATGTAAAATCATAGTACACGTGTGAATTGACGCAGAAATTGACATGCATGTTTTCAGCGGAATACAAAAAGTCGAATTTTGTTAGTAAATTGAATGACGTGACGATTTATTTAGTTTGTCCAAACTATTTCTTAGAATAAATATAGCTTATTTTTCGCTAGAGTCTATGAGTATTTACTATTTTTCTTTATAATCTACGAATGATCTCACTGGATTATCCATCGAAAGAGGTCTAGTGTTTAAAACACAAACAATTTTCAAGCATTTCGCTTCGAATTTTTGGTTTGACACAATTTAGTAGCTTTCGCTACGGAGATGCTACAAGTTACATCTTAGATAAAAATCTCTTACGTCTGTACGTGAAAAATTATTCCTTCTCACATACAATCTAAATAAAGATTGTTCGGTCAGACAAAAAAAAAGAAATATTTAATAATAATATCTACAAAAAAAAAATATGTACAAAAATTAAACATTTGCGAAGTAGAGTAAAATAATGCGAATCCACTTGGAAAATTTTATACGATATGATATCATTATTTACATTTTTCATCTACTAGAATACAAAAAGATCGCGAATTTTCAATTTATTTCGAACCAATTATATAACACTCCCGTACACAAGACGTGCAACTCTACAGCTAGAATGCTACCAGCAACATGTTATCGATTTCACTTTCCTATTTTTCTAATGGAATATCATAATTTCGTATTCACTAAAGTAGAGATCCAATTTCGACACCGGCATTTGCAAAATACCTTGGCGCTTCACGAGACGCATGCGCGCGCCGCAGCGGGATCGACGGATTAAAATGGATCGATAGAATGCACTAAATGTCATTAAACTTTTCTTTGTTTTTTTTTTTTAGAAAAAAATGTGTTCTAAAAAGTGCACGTAAAAAAAAATCACATTTTTATTCATAGTGTAGGGGCAATAGAAGGTATTAGGATGCGACCGCGACGACCCGAACTCGCGGTCGTGTACACGGTCTCGAAGTGCGGTTAGCTCGTTTCAAAGTCGCTATATATTCGCAGCTATCGGTGGTGACCCGGCCTTTACCAGGGATGGGTGCTCGAGAGATGTCGCGGCGCGGCGTGCGGGTAGGGCCAGCCGCGCGCCGTATCTCAGTCGTCGTCGTTCGGCGATAGAGGGGGCGAGAACGCGGGGTTCATGTAGCCGGAGCCGTTGGGCGGCGGCGAGGCCCCGGACGGGCCCGGCGACGACAGCCCCGGTATGAAGCCCAGCTCGCTGCCGCCCTCGCGACACCACAGCTGCCTCATCTCTTGGCGGCGCGTGCGCATCAAGTTCTTGTATTCCGATATCCGCATTTTCTTGCCGTCGACTATGCAAGTCCGTTTCGGCCGTGGTCGATACCTGTAATAACGAATAAGTGTTACGTTTAAATGTAGAATTTTAATGTAAAAAAAAATGTAATTAAGAATTTAATCTGAGGCCTTACAGATAAATTGCTTTAACGTGAAACACGTTATTTTTTTAAATTTCAATACAAGTTATTATTAGGTAACTTTTTAAAACCTAAATAACTTCTTCTTGTCTCAGTGTGAAAGAAATAAGCCATATTCACCTATAATCAGGATGCTTTTCCATGTGCAACTTAGAAAGCCGCGACTGCTCCTCGTAGTACGGCTGCTTCTCGGCATTGGACATGGCCTTCCACCTCGCGCCGAGGATCTTGGAGATGTTCGAGTTGTGCATGTCCGGGCACGCCTTGAGGATCTTGCGGCGTTCGTCCTTCGCCCAGACCATGAACGCGTTCATCGGCCTCTTGATGTGCGGCTTGCCCGTCTCGTCGCGCCGCGGCTGGCGCACCAGCTTCGCCTTGTCCGAGTCCTCCGGCGGCGGCGCGGCCCAGGAAGATGCTGAAATATAGACAACATTTATGAACTCATTTCATTTCAATATATTTTCTTTCTACGTCCCCAAATCGAAAATTTCGAATGATTGAATTGTTCTTTATTAAATTTTCTTTCTAGGTAATAGATGTGCATATGATCACGAAACAAAATAGCATAAGAGACGGAAAATCTAATCTGCACAAGTAAGTGTTAAAATTAACCGGTTTCTAGGCGAAATATACTAATTTTTTGGTTCAAATCAATGTCGTTTAGACGAAAGCTTTAAGTTTCTTCCTAGGAATGCCGATTCGAATTGCTCACGTTCCTGTTTTTTTTTTTTAATGATATTAACGATTATAACGGACAAGATAGCCACGACTTACAAATATAGAAGAGCGCGTGCACTCAATGGGATACGTTTAAAAATACGACCGCACTAATTTAAATTAGGGCATAAATTACATTCTTCGTCACTTGGGCGTCGTAAACGTCAGGTGCGCTGGGCCGAGGGCCGGTTTATCGTCATTCCTTGCTTTATTTTGATCTTAGACTTGCGGTGAATTAATTACGTACACAAATCGGTGAAACAGTTTTGTTAATTGTTCCGACTTGAGAACATTGTTTTTTGTTGACTTTTGTACGGTTAAGTTGGAGAGTTTGAGGTTAGTCGACAAATGAATAAGGTAAGACTTTGGTTTTATCTTTGTTGAAGTGTTTATTGCAATAAATTTATTTGTAATTATCTCGTTACAATCAACTGAATTTCGGAATATCTGTTCTTATTACACCCATCGTCAAATTACAATGTAACCCTAAGAAACAATTATAATAATAAAACGGTTTGCTATAAATACAATTTTCATGGCAGACAGACAATAATGTAAAGTTGACACTATTGATGTCACGTGTCGGCGTGGCATGCATTTTGATATCGTCTGTCATCCGAAGATGTACTATAAATTATTTCTCGCAGTGAGGAGTTATCCTAAAAGTATCTTTAAGCTGTTTAGCTCCCAATAACGTATGTCGATATTACCGACACGACTACAAAATGTAACGCCATAAATAACTGTAAGAGATGGGTAGACATAATTTCTGGCAATATACCTTTACTGTTACGTACTGTTTTTAAAAAGTTGTAATATTTTGTGCTTGTGTTGTATTGTAATAATACCTAGTTTTACCACGTCGTTCTTCATATTGCCCATCAACACTTGATACCTACTTAATAACAATTGTATTTCTGAATCTATGCAATTGTTAATGCGTTTACAGCACTATTGCCTATAACATCAATAGTGAATCAACGATAAGTATTGACAAGTGTTTAATTTTTTTTCTTGAAATGCTAATGTCAAAGAATTTATGAAATGCTGAATTTATGCTTTATGAAAAAGAAAATAACCACAGTCTGTTACTACGTGTATGTGGGAATGAGTGCATCCAATAAAGGATTACAGGTTTCTGTGTAAAGTAATTTGAAAAACGGAAATCTTAAAAAATACTAATCAACCATACGTTTTCAGTATCCAAGCAATATTTTTATTAAGATAATTTGTACAATCATTATAAAGAAATGGTGGCACATAAATTTCCCTTTCTGATGAAGTTTCTTATTTTGCTTTATTTTTTTTTACAAATATAACGTTGCTTTCGAACTAGAAAGTACCACATTCGATCGATCCTGACTATACGCAAAATGACCGATCAGCTTTTAACTTAAATAATGAAACTATTCGTTCTGTGCCTCGGAGAATACTTTAAGTCGTTGGTTCGGGTCCTTGGACCCGCACGTGGTAGATTGGACTTAAGTCCATCCCCTCCATTCTGAAATAAAAAGATGTCTCACCAGTGGGGTCATTAAAACCTTGTACAACATATTTAATATAGTACGAGCTCTAAGAGTTTTTTTTTTTGGAAACAATTCGTCACTCTGTAGCGCGTGAAGTCTCAAGACATCCGCATTTAATTATTTATTTTTGGTCGCCACCTTCCCACCAGTGCTCGCTACCGGACCGGTCCAACTGTACCTACATGATCAAAAATTTTTCATCAGCGGTCTGTAAAAATATGATACGTATAGGTGGACGTCTATAAGAGTGAATCCACTTCGATATCTCCTCGGCCGCGGCGTGACACTCGGACCAGTTTGACGGGCGCAACTTGATGGGGCTAAACGAAAGCATTAGGGAAGTTGTGAAACGCATTTTGTACGAATACATTTGTATAATGGCGTAGCTGCGCCGTTTAATTTTACGGCGTTCCGATGTCACGAAGTTAAGCCGGTAACTTGAATTCTAAGCTACTTTTCGACGGCGCGTTCCGCGTCCGCTGCCGCAGATGAAAAACACATTCCATCTCGTGTGAAACGTTAAAAAATGCATTTTATCCTACTTATTATGCCTTTTACATTGTTTTGTGGTTTGTCGATCGGGCGATACCCTCTGCTGTGTTGTGTCCCAAAAATGATGAGCATTGGCGGTTGGCAGCTTCCGATCCGCGACCGGACGAACGGAGAGGTGTTTTAAATTCAACTTTCAACGGCGTGACATTAATAATAAATGTCGTCATTAACGAAACCGGCCCCCGCGCCGGCGACGATAAGTATCTGGATACGAAAAAAGCAAACGTATCTCCTGTCCAGCGCTAGGCGCACGCCCGTCAACGTTTATACCTATTACAAAAATAGGTTGATCATTCCAGTGGCCAGAGATTGCTAAGTATGTGGGTCGCGGATGGCGCGGGCGCGGGGGGAGGGGGTGCGCACACGTTCCCCGAATTATTTTGACGTGCTGTTAGATAATTTACGACGTCCCGCCAGCGCATCTGAGAGTTTTCATCTCGCGAAGAGATGGACACTTAGCCGGGGCGATCTTTATCAACGCCCCTGCATACAAAGGTATGCAGTCCTTAAGGGGTCCATATCCATGCGCCTGCGCATGAGTATATATGGACTTTGGTTACTTTTTCAACTCCGCCGTAGGAAATCGTCAGTGCTGGAGGTTCGTAGGTACTTCATAAAAAAAAAACTTGACTGTTTACGCCTTTGCGTTAATAATGTAACGATTCAATAGTGAAAGTTAATTCTACATTTTTTCTCTAGTTTTCGATCAAATGTCCAAAAATAGATATATGTATACATAGATAAATTGATACGTTTATCATATATTTTTAAGCTGTGTCGTAGCCGGTTTAAAGTAATATGTACATTGTGTAAAAACAATGAATTCGAATTACGAAACCTAAATCATTGGTGCTCGACTATATTAATGATTTAAAACCTCAATTCGGACATGACCTATATTTAAATTAATGATATATTTAGGCAAATCTTTGAAAATGCTACAGATTGAATTTAGCTCAACAGCTTGATATTCGCGGTAGAAACTATTGTATAAAACGTACCTACTGTGATGTAACATCGCCGATTGTCGACTTTCACGAGTGGTAAGGTGGCGAAACTGCTAGAAATTACATATATGACGGATTGAGATAAATAAAATAATTCCTCAGGTATTCAATATCCCCCGAAGCGTTCTCAACCCCACCGCGATAGCATACCCCGAGAGGTGCAACATCGATATACATCGATAGCTAATGATTTGACACTTATCTATTTGTTACAAGCGAATAGATACTTTTGAAGCGATTGCAATTGTCGAAGACGAACATCTAAAAATGTAATGACGTCATGCGTACGGGATAGATTAAATGGGACGGTTGGCCATCTAAAGCTATAACCATGGCCCGGTGATAATTAAATCAAATCTCGACGAACTTGTTACGTTAACGTCTTGATTGTGGACATTGATGTGGGCGCGGCGTTTGTTTAACAGTTTTGTTGCAATTAAAACAAAAATAAATATCTTTAAGCGTCTCATTAGCCTTCAAGTATAACAAAAATATTTTTATATCGCAAGGTTTTATTGCTCCAGATGTGTGTTTTGATGTAATCTCGCGTTCTCTAGAAACTGGAAGCAATTAAATTTTAAACCAGATCGTTAAAGTTTCAGTTAAGTTTAACTGCGTTGTTCTTGTGCGAGAAACAGGTGACGAATCTTAATTAAGGTGTTGCTTGTAACTTACCAGTAAGTTACAAGCAAGGTAAAAAATTACCAAGTTTATTTAGTCTTATTTTTATTTTAACGAATTGAATTTTTCGGGGACATCTTTTTTCAAATAAGTTATTAGTAATTCTACGTTTTTAATTTTATAAAATATGAGTTTACTTATTTGGAAATCAATTAGATTTGATGAATAAATTATGTTTACCGTTAATCACATAGAAATTTGTTTCTTGTTTGCTTTATAAAGATAATTATAGCAGTAATAATAACATCGTATTACACTGCTCTAATTTTTTTTAACACAGATTCTATAAACTGTGCGTGAAGTCTTACATTGCTTAGCCGCCATGATCAAAAACCAAATCCTTGTAATTCAATTCCATTTTCATGACAATATTTTTCTGAATTCCTTTACAATAATCACAACAGGTTGCGCCACCATTAGATCTACTTTAAGCAGCGCATGCACATCTCGCCGACCTGGATGTTTGGCTAACTGTATAACGTTTTATGACGTATTAATTTCGTGTGAGCTGCAATTAAAAGCGAATGTCATAACGCGCGGCGCATCCGGCCCGCGACCATTTATCTGGAAGCCGATTTCTTGTTTATTTCGGTTTGTGTGTTGGGAAACTCGCAGTATTTTAGGATTACGCTCTGAATTCGCTCTGTGGGCATTTAATAGATGCGAAATTCATGCGGGCATTAAATACTGAGACGCTGTGAGCGTTAGCGCCAACTCGTGTTTTTGAAACTGATGAATGGAGCCGCCATCTTCAAGTTTTAATTATAGATTAACTGTAGATCATTCATGAACATGAACAACATAATTATTTCGTCGATTCTCGATTCAAAAACAGCCGTCTTCTGTTTATATTAACTTAGGATTCGCGTCAACGTTCAGTTTATAAAGTTTTCCAAACTTTGTAAGATTTAACTGATACCAATTAGAATTTGTAAGTAAAACGGGATCAGATATATAAGGCGGGGGATAAGACACTAGTCAAATCCACCTATCGGAGTCTTTGAATACTCTATCATTCTATGTAATAATAGTAACAGAAAAAGGGAACTCGCTTTTTAAATGTTAAATAAATAGATACATTTTCATAATTATAAATATCATTATGAAAAGCACAGGAACGCTGTATTTGAAATGTCGCAGTTAAATGTTGATACAGAAAATATACTACCTCCCGTTATTGGGTTATTTAGCATCAAGCGAACAGATTGATTGGTTAATAATATCATTATTATATACAATTTTATATAGTACATAAGAAAACTTTTAATTGAACTAATTATAAATATTTCATTTATTCCGAATGAAACGCCAGAAAGTAAAAATAGTCCAAAAGAAGCCTAATGTTTTCCATTTAGGTACATATGCATAATTGTGTTTTTTGAATCTACAAATTACTCCAACATAGTTTTGTTTTTTTTTTTGGTAATACGTCACACTTTTAATAATCACAAAACATTTTGATATTCGAAACGAGCTCTTTCAAATTATTTAACACGGTTAAAATGAAAAAAAAAATAGATATTTAATACTCTACATTCAATATTTATATAAAAAAAATTGTAATTATTTCACCCTGCCATAAGAGTGGGCAAATTATGTATAAAACTGTATTTAAATTAAAATATGTATTGCGATTTGCTTTTTTAGAAATGAAACGCAAAAAGACTTTCTTTTAGATTAATAAGTATACTTGAAATAATGCTTTTCTCGTTAACACCTTTTCTCGGGCGAAATAAATTAAAACGACAAAACATCGCCAGCAGTTTGTAACGAACAAAACGTCCGCTTGCGTGTATGGATCCTTTTTAGCTTATGTCAAAAAGATTTTTGCAAACAGCCGATAGTGACATAAAGAACGTACTTTAGTGTTTCGCGCGCCCTCACATCTGACAGGACGACTTCTTCAGTTTATGGCTTAAGGCGGATGCACACTGAACGGCGAGCGATGTATTTTGTATCGTGGAAAAATTTTACGTAAATTTCTTAATATCGTTCTTTTGTAACAATATTTTTCTTAAGATTAATTACATATACACACACTTATATATAGTAAGGAATTTATTTACAAAATATACATAGGTACATATATTTTAAGCTTTATTAAATATTTAATGAGAATATCTTCATATTTTCGACACAATTTGTACTATTTTAGAACACAAGTGTCCAATTAAAAAAATAATGCTTTGCAACGTCAGATTTTTAGTTAAAATTTTGGATTTTGAATAAAATATCAACTTTAATGAAGTTAAAATGAGAAAGCTATACTATCTTGGAAGTTTATTGAAATAAATAGTATCCGGCATTGCTGTAATTCATATAATAAAATAGGAGTATATGTGACTTTGAAAATTTTAGTTTTCCTCTTATTTAACTCACATTCATATTCGGAATCAACACAGAAATGTCCACAAACAGTTTTTATATTCTCGTCTATAAAAAAATTGAAATTTTGTCGATTAAGTCCCCAAATCATTTGTTTTTAGTGACTTCGTTAATCACACACCACCAACACAGGTTTGTCAAGATACCATGTAACACGGGATCGAGAGAAAAAGTTATGGATGAAATAATGAAACTAACATATGAAATTTATCACCAGTAGAAAAATTAACGTTTTAATACATTTCATTACCCATAACAACTTTTTCACGTCGATGGTTTTTGAACAAATTTGTTACGCGTACTGCGTCATCTATTCGGATCGTCGCTACCAAATATTCCCCTAAGTATTATCAATACTTAGAAACACACAGACTATATTTTTGCAAGAGTAGTTCATTAAAACGTATATTATAATGATAATAACACCAAATTTTATATAGCTAGGCATCTACAACAGTTTTAACTATGACGATGTCGACTAGTCCACCTGTTGTCTATTTTTGTATTTTTGAGGCCGAGCTAAGATTGTAGAGTCGTATCGCATAGCGTGCAGTGTGCACCGCCCCTAACAGATCCGTACGGCGCAGAACCGCGGACCGTTCTGACGCAAAACAAAAACGCCACGCCGGGGGTGAGTCACTGGCCGTCGAAGAGGCCGGCGTTCGCGCTTAAATCTGGATCATTTAAAAAAAAAATATATATATATTGTATTATCTAGTGGGCAGATCAAAGCGGGATCTAGGGGATCGACGTTGACACTGGCCCGAATGACGTCGCTGTGACGTGTGTCGGGAAGGAAATGACGCGCGAACAGCTTCGGCCGCGCGAGCCGCGAGCGGCAGGTGCAGCGCATATATTGTTTTAATAGTTTACCATTATTTTTGGGCGTTGTACGCCCCGGCCGCGACGAGAGCTACCACGTTAAAGACGTCTGCATCGCGACGGCGGCGGATAATTCAATTCAGTGCGCTCGTAACGGATACCGACAAAGTTGCATTCATTGCAATAATATTGACCTTTGACTAGGCCGATGCAGTCGTTGTGATGATGTGTATTACAGAGAAGAAAAACGAGTAATGCGTCGAAAATGGAATCCTGGTATACAAACAACTTTTGAAACATGTATAAACCTGTTTAAATAGTTGTATTTCGCCCGATTGAAGAGATAATAGATAGGATTGGTTTTAAATTAAATAATATGAATACACAGCGTTTATGTAGATTTACGAGCGAATCTAGTCGGTGTTTATTTCACGGCTAATTTCGTGTTCATTATATTTGTTTTAGATCTTAGACTCGTATTAAAATTGCATTGTCAATATACGCCTAATAGTAATTATAAGAAGAACTATAACTTTAAAAAGTTAAACATATTTTGATATACACTTATAAAAGAAAAACATTGATTGAAAATGTAAAAATAAACCATTACTTTTGAATTAGCATAATCGCTTAATTACTATCAAAATATAAACTTGATTGGATGTCTAATAAATAACAATTTTTATATATTTAATTACTAGCTTTCGCCGGCTGATCCGTTCGAGTGAATACAGAACTGAGAAATTCGTTTACATCGGACATTTTCTTTCAATCATGATTATAATCTTAATTCCACTTCCAATTTCACGGTGCGATCGGATCCTGTATCGTTTTCGATTTGAGTACCCAGACCTGTTCTCGATTCTGAACCCACTCTTCAATACGATTTCGATCTGATTCTCTATCTTGATACCGATCATGACGATGCGTCCCGCCTTACAGTTCGTGCGCCATCTCGTAGATGTTATAATTACTGTACTACTTATATAATCTTGTGATTACGTAAATACTGCTAACAATAGCATATATTTGCCTTTTTTAAATAATATTAGTGAAGATTCATCTTTGAATTTGCCATAAAAGTCGATGAGTACAAGTCGCATCAAAGAAAAAAAGCCAGATTAATGAAACATCAAAAAAATTTCCGCACTGAAGTATGGAAGCGTAACAGCAAATCGAAATGAAATACCGTCATATACTCACTGTTGCATGCGGCGTTGAAGTCTTCCTCTTTATGCGGGATGTACTCGTCGGGGTTGTACGGCATGAAGCTGGGCATCATCGACGCCGGGTGCCGCGCCGGCTGCTGCTGCTGCTGCTGCGGCGACGGCGACCGCTGCTTGCTGAGGTTGAGGGGCGCGTCGGGGTCCGGCGGCGAGCGCGCGCTGTTCCTGAGCTGCGCCAACTGCGCCGTCGCCGGCCAGGGCGTGTTCGCCGGCATCTGTTGGCAGGGGGGATGCGACTGAGATGATTTCTAACTTAATATATTACAACTGAATATCTTATTATGTATAAAGAGCGATAGTGTAATAAGGATTTGTTGGATTGGAATATCTGCCCAAGACACAAGAAAAGAATTTTGAAAGTTGGCGTTCTACGTAACTGAGTGGCTTTTAAAAATCATGGCTGAAGAGTGGAATATAAATGATCCCTTGTTAGTGGTTAAATTACCTTACCACTTGAATTAACCCGGTGAAGAAAAACATCGCGGCGTGCCCTGAATATCGAATGTAACCAGAAATTCGAGGGCATGCGAAGTTTCGAATATCCATAGGTTCGATTATAATGAATAAAATGAATAAAAATTTCCAAATAAATTTAATTGGATAATAAAGTACAAGACCGATAATGAGACGCTTCCAAATTACTAAACTCTACTTACTCAACTTTATATAGTTTCATATATTTAGTTATATTAAAGCGATAGTCGACGCCGCACAACGACGTCCGTGCACGGAAGTGGAAAGACGGTCCCGTAATTATTATGCAAACGCAAATGTGTTCACTCCCATCTTGCAGTCCATCACGGGTTTCTTTAATTTTGGGACTATTGTTTCTCCACCAGCAAGAGGCTAGAATATCCTTGTAGGCTCTAAGACTCTCTTTACGCCAGTGACGGGAATAGATTGGACGGTTCCATTTTCATTTTAGGAAAACGCAAGTTAACATGAAAAAAACAGCGTTCGTTTCGAAATATCGATTGCCAATCAATTTATTCCTAAGTATCCCACGGAAAAAAATAATGGAATACACGTAGGAAGAATTATATATTAATTCAAATTCGTAGCCGGTAAAATTCATCGTCTACTGCATAGGTATGTGGTATCTAAAATCCAAGTCGATCGAAACCAATTGTTATGTCAGGTTTGTATTATCTACGACTGTCCTGTAGGCGCGTACGCTTCCTTGGGGATCTGAATTGAAAAGCATCATGTTCTTTTTGAGTTTGAGGGCCGAGGGCCTTCGTTCTTAGGGCTTCTAGGCTGTCTCAGTGCCGTTTAGAAGCTGTTAGTGGATGACCGCTAACACATCGCGACTTTTATTTATGACTATGAAGCGATCGATAAAGTCGCGATGTTAGTGACCGAGGACTTGGCGTGTTTCATTCGTATTAAGGGAACGATTTGACCTATTCATAGGTCGATTCGCCCCTGATCGGAATCGAATTCGTCGTTTTTTGGTTTAAAGAAGGCGCAATTAATCACTAGAACACTGGCTTCCTGTAGAATATCACTTTATGGTATTATGATTAAGTACTGGATAATAAAATCGATCTAATACGAAGTATTATTTCTAAAATGCCACTTGCTTCTGTTCATGATTTGTCGCTGGTGTAAGTTTGAACTTAATC
>BGZK01002001.1:0-86885 GCA_005406025.1 Eumeta japonica | reverse complement strand
AAATTTTAAAATATGTATTTCTATGTTATTAATTATATTTTTTTCCAAATATTAATATATTTTGAGTGTTTTTAATTTTCCAGAGGTTGTAGTTTTGTCTTCTTTTTAAAGTACAATATGCTAAGACGCCGCTTTTTAAGCAAGCTCCCTTGGATGAATCCCGAATGTAAAACATGGATCTAGCCTCATTATATTGCGTAACAAGAAATTAAAATTGGTTGATGCTACTGTATTGTTAAAAGTTACTCTGGATGACAGATTTCAATGGGATCCACACATCAGTATGTTTAAAAGACATGTATTCATGGGCATAATCCGCTCAACGTCTTTCTGGTTTGTTTCTTTAGGTTGTAAATTGTTATATGTTTTGTCGTACAATACGATACATTTAAATTTGAAAAACTACCCACAAGCTTCTTATTCATGTCTAACGAAAACTGCCTTTCGACGGAATAGTAAATTGGTAAAGTACTGTTACGGACAGCCGCGCAATTAACGTAAATTAATGTAAATTTAAAAATTGTATTGTCTTATTCGGGCTTAAAAGTGTTTGTGTGTGTTCTGTGTTTTATTAAAGAGTTTTCTATAGTTTTTAATTACCCGGGTACTAGTTTTTAAGGAAAATATTTGTTTGTTTTATTAAATTTTGTATTGATTAATTGAATATTTGAAATGTAATGTGCGTGTGAGTTGCATGAAATTGTGCCTTGGTGGGAGGACCAATCATAGGCCTTGAAAGCGGCCGTCGTTACGGTACGGCCGCTAATCGGTCAGGCGCTAGTGGCGCCAATGCATGTTGACAATGCATATGTGAATTAAGTGCATGGCCACGCCTCCCAATTAAAATGTATGCAACTCACATGTGCAACGGATGCACCACCCATAAAATGCAGTGGGAGTGGTGCATCCGACACAGTTGCTAGCCAACCGTCATCTTGTGAAGCTCGGCTTAATAAAGTCTGAAAGAAAGAAAACGCTGTCCATTATTGACCACGCCGCCACACTGCAAGAAATCCGCCGACCAAAGAAAGAAGCGTGCGCATCGTGAAGAGGCAATCCGGGGTGCGGCTTACGCGGCGATAGCCGAAATCGCCGTTACAGCTGGTCCTTCGGCGGATTATCCTGAACAAATTTTACGAGTAAGTCGTGCTTCGGATTTTATTTCCGTGTGCACGCTTCGGACAGTGAGAGGGTCACCTAGCGGTGTTAACGACATCTCACTGTTTAACGCTTTCGAGCGGTGTGACTAGTTGAGGCGTGGTCACCGGTTGCCGAGTACGATCTCGGCGCCGAATAGCCTGTCGCGTCGATACGCATGCACAGATAGGGGCCGGACTGTAGGCACGCCTGGCGACGGTCGCTCCCACCGAAGCTCTATTGCGCACCCTGACTCTGTGCATGTCCACTGTCGAGCGGGCCACACCTACCCTTCCGTTTTCCATCCTCGTATTGAGCATATCCTCGTCTCGGGACCTCGTACGAGCTGTTAGGGACCGTTAGGGATTGAAGATTGAAGAATTGAACTTGAAGATGGACAGCAAGCGTGTTACAAGAGCGCGCAAAATGAACACAGCCGAGCAAGAGAACGAAACGTCAATGAGTGCGCCGACAAGCCGGTCGTCAGAAACGGGCACGTCGTCGACGCACGTGGGACCACGGTACGAATGAAAACTTGAGCGGAAGTTCGCCTGGGCAGGAGAGGATCGACGAGGAAGTTTGTGACTTGCATGCGGATACGAGATCCGACCGAGTCGACGCTCCGAATGAAGCCGGCGCATCCGATGCAACACTTGGCCCTCTAGCGGCAAATATGCGAAACCGAAGTCCTGCACATCAGTTGAACATTGACGATTCGAACAGAAATGTGAACACGGCGCGACAGAAGAAGCACGCGTTATTGGCTCAACTAGAATTTGAGCAATTAGAAAGTGAAAGGATAGCTGCACGAGCCGCGGTCGCGCGTACAAAATGTTGTTGCTACGCCTGGAAGCGGACGAACAGGATTCGGGCGATTTGATTGATTGTGATAACGCGTCCCATTTATCCAAAACGGATAAACTTGAGAAACGGACCGTTACGTTGGGCGACATTGAGCCCGTGCCCGAATCGAGTCCGACGACAGCGCCACCACCGCCACCGACGGCATGCAGCGAAATTAATAGTGCATCCCCTCGTAATACCGACTCGAATATGAGCGAATCCACATTGGCCGATGCGATCGTACTCGCGATCAAGACTGCTAGCAAAGAAACATCGAAAATTGTGAACGAGCCGTCTAAAACTCTGGCAGATCTGCCGAGTTTCTGTGGAAATGTTAGCGAATGGATCGCATTTCGATCGGTATACAATGACACGTCGGGACTATTCAGCAATGTTCAAAACGTAGCACGGATCCGCAAAGCGCTCAGTGGCGAAGCGCGTGAAACTTGTGAAGCCTTGATCTATACTGAAACGGATCCGCTACAAATTATGCGAGTGCTCGAGCGCAGGTTCGGGCGACCTGACGCCATAATCAAACAGGAGCTAAATAAATTGAGACGTATGACGCCGATGAACGGTGGAATGGGCAACATCAGCTCGTTCGCCAATAAAGTAAATAATTGTGTTGCGGCCATACGCACGTTGAATAAATTGAGCTACCTGTCCGCCCCGAGATGACCGATGAGATAGTTGACAAATTCAATGACATCTTGAAATTCAAATGGTGCGAATACAAGGACTCTCAGAACAGCAACGAGCCCGAACTTGTGATGTTGTCGACTTTTTTGAATAAGATAGCCGACCAGTGCAGCGCCTCCATGCCGATAGAGAAAGGCGGCAGTAGAAATTTGAGGCCTACACCGGAACGACGCCCGCGAAGAACAAACACGATCAACACTATGAAGTACGATGACAACAACTCGAATTCGCACACCGCCTTCCAGCCATCAAATCGGTCAACAATAAATGTGAAAATGATATGTCCGCTCTGTAACAACGAACACGGCTTACCCGACTGCGGCGAATTTGTAAAGTTGAATATGAGCGAAAAATGGGACGCCGCGAAAAGGCTTCGCATGTGTTTCCGATGCCTGAGGGGCCGTCACATGCAAGCCACGTGCAGAAAGCCCTGTAAGATATGTCGAGGCGGACATCATAGGCTACTCCACCAAGAGCGGACCACGATAGAGGGTCATGAGGAGCGCCCAGACGACAGCCGTCGTCACCGAGCACAGCGGTATCTGTAAACAATGTTAATACAATGCGCGCATACTTGAAAATTGTTCCGGTCGAGCTGTATGGCCCCGAAGGTTCGATGAAGGTCCACGCACTCCTTGACGAAGGCTCCACGGTCACCTTAATCGATGAGCAGGTGGCGAATCGAATCGGAGCGAAAGGACGCCGCGAAACGTTACGCGTCTCGAGTGTCGGTGGCAATGAGATAACCGATGAAAAATCGCGGGTCATTCGAGTTAAAATCAAAGGCTTGTTTTCTCGAAACTTGAAACTCATGACAGCTCAGACCATCAGAAACCTGAAGCTAGCTCCGCAACGCGTAGAGCGCGCCACCGTCGCAGCCTGCTCGCACTTGACAGATATCGCTGAAAATTTGATCTATGACGCTGCCGCACCGTGCATCTTGATCGGTCAGGATAATTGGGGCTTAATTGTGTCGCGACAAATTAAGAGTGGTCGCGCAAACCAGCCTGCCGCCTCCTTGACTCAACTGGGCTGGGTGTTACATGGATGCTGCTCCAGTTTATCACGACCGATAAATACCGTACATCACTTGCGACCGTCCGACGCTTCCGACATTGAACTGAATGATATTGTGAAACGGCATTTCGAAATTGAATCCCTCGGCGTGGCTCCGCGTAAACCGAGCCACGATCCAGAAGAGGGCGCTCGTGTTGCTAGATAGCAATAGTGTAAGATTACCGAGCGGTCAGTTCGAAACATGCCTATTGTGGAAGTCGGACAACGAAACGATGCCTGAAAGTTATGACACAGCGATGCGACGTCTGCGCAGCATAGAAAGAAATTGTCAAAGAATGATAATTTGAAACGTGAATATTGTGAACAGATCAATAATCTGTTAAAAATGGGTACGCAGAGCCAGCGCCGAATCAATCTACATCCGAACGCTTGTGGTACCTGCCTCATTTCGCCGTCACGCATCCGCAGAAGAAGAAAGTCCGCCTTGTCTTTGATGCGGCCGCCCGTACGAATGGCAAATGTCTGAACGATGCATTGCTCACGGGCCCCGATTTAATAAGATCACTATTGGGTGTACTCGTCCGATTCAGACAGGGCCGCGTAGCGTGTCGGCCGACATCAAGGAAATGTTCCTGCGGGTCAAAATCAGAAAGAAGATCGAGACAGCTTACGATTCCTGTGGCGAAATAACATGCACGAAAATCCACAAGAGTACCGAATGACGTCACTGATTTTCGGCGCCGCCTCATCGCCTGTACTGCGATCTACATCAAAAATCGCAACGCCTCAGAATTTGAACTTGAGTACCCGGAGGCGTGCAAAGCGATACGATTAGATCACTATGTTGATGACTTCTTGAAAAGTTTTAACAGTATAGAGGAAGCCAGGCGTGTTTCGAAACAAGTTTACGAGATTCATCGAAAGGCAGCCTTCGAGTTACGCGGTTGGGCGAGTAACGAAATTGAAGTCTTGAATGAAATGCCCGACACGCGAAATGACGACAATGTACAACTCGGGGCGACACACGTGAAAAACCCTCGGCCTACAGTGGGACATCAATAATGACGCCCTGGGTTTCAATCTCGGCCTGCGGAACACGCCTACTGAAGTATTGGAAACATCGCTTCCACCAACAAAACGACAAGTCACGAGTGCAGTCATGTCCGTGTTCGACCCGCTCGGTCTAGCCTCGCCCGTCCTCATCACGGGCAAATGCATGCTCCAGGACATATGGAGATCAGGGATCGACTGGGACGAAACAATAGAAGCCGATGCACATAAGAAGTGGCTAAAATGGGTGAACGACATAAAGAAGCTGGCATCGATCAGAATACCTCGATGCATATCGCCCGGCCACACCGAGGGGAGCTACATGTGTTCGTCGACGCGAGCGAAAAGTCGTACGCTGCGGCCGTGTATTGGCGTATAAAATTGAGCGAACACGAAAGCGCAGTTTCGCTAATAGCAGGAAAGCTCGCGTCGCTCCTTGAAAGTCATATCGATCCCTCGGCTCGAATTGCAAGCGGCGCTGTTAGGCGCTCGATTGGCTTCGTCGATACTAACTGAAATCGAATTGAATGTGACCCGCAAAATATTTTGGACTGATTCTCGCACAGTTCTATCTTGGATCCGCTCCGACCCACGGTCGTTCAAACCGTTGTCGCTCATCGTCTGGCCGAATGGAGGAACACACGACGGTGAAATGTTGGAGGTGGGTGCCTACGAAATTGAACGTCGCTGATGACGCGACACGAGACCCGCCTACCCACTTTGATGAAACGCACCGATGGTTCCACGGACCCGATTTCCTGCGCAAAAGCGAAGACGAATGGCCGCAGGAAACTGTTGAAAGCGAACAGCCGACGGGGAGGAGAGATCATGTACGACGTTGACACTGGTCAATAAAGAAGACTCGCAAGTCGTACCAAACGTGAGCCGATTCTCGAGTTGGACCCGATTACTCCGCAGTACGGCCAGAGTATTGCAAGCTATTGATTTGTTTCGGGTCAAACGAAAAGTTAATGCATTGAAACATAAGAGGACGGCAACTAAAACGAGTTCAGACCCAACGTGGAAGCACATAAGCAAGAAGGCGCATACACCAGCCCAGAAAGACAATAGAAGACTTGAAGAGAACGATCGGCACCCTTTGAGTTTGAATTGTGATTACATTCGAAGGGCCGAAACGTTACTTTGCTCGAGGCGCAAAATGTTTTGAAAGGAAACGACACACTTACGAGAAGGCAAAGCGGTCACACGAAGAAGCCGTCTACGAAAGTTTGCTATGGAAATTGATGAAAACGGCGTTCTTCGTCTGAAAGGAAGAATAAAGGCCGCTAAAGATGTGTCGTTTACCTTAAATCGCCCCGCTGTGCTCAGTGGCGATAGTTCGATCGCAAAATTGATCATGAAACACTACCATGAAAGGTTCAATCACGGAAACCACAACACCGTGATGAACGAAATTAGGCAGAAATATTATATCACGTCGTTGCGATCGAAACTGCGAAAAATCGCCCACGAATGTCAATGGTGCAGAATTAACAGAAGTCTGCCGAAAATGCCGTCTGCGGAGGGTGATCTGCCTCCCGAACGCCTACGTCATCACCAACCCCCCTTCACATGTACGGGGGTCGATTATTTCGGGCCTATGAGTGTGACGATAGGCCGCAGACACGAAAAGAGATACGGGGCGCTATTCACATGCCTGACAACACGCGCCGTACATATTGAACTGGCGGAGTCTTTGTCATCAGACTCCATGATACTGGCTTTGCGTCGATTCATCGCTCGAAGAGGAACTCCGAGAGTGATGTATTCGGACAACGGCACGAATTTCGTCGGCGCAAACAAAGAACTGATGAACATACAAGAGGTACACGAGAGATGAAGAAAGAAGCCGACGTCCGCACCATAACGGAAGTTCATACCTCCCGGCGCTCCGAACATGGGTGGCGCCTGGGAGCGTTGGTGCGATCTATCAAAACCGCGTTGGCCGCTACATTGAGAGGAGCCCTCGCGAAGAAGTTCTCCACACCTGCTGCTGAAGCCGAGCACATTGTCAACTCCAGACCGTTGACGGAGGTGGACGTCGAACCTGCCGAGGCCGAGGGCCTCACGCCTAACCACTTCCTGATCGGGCGCTCCTGCGGCGCTGCCGCAGCAGTGCCTTGCAAACTGGCGCGCGTGTCAGCGCCTCGCCGATCACTTCTGGCAGAGGTGGTTGAGAATACCACCGACTCTGGTGCCCCGCCGGGCGCGCGGCGACCCTATATGCCGCGCGCCGGCCGAGGGCGACATCGTGCTGATCGTCGACTCATCATCACCTCGATACTCGTGGCCTCGAGGCAGAATTAAGAAGACCTACCCGGGTCCTGACAACCAGGTTCGTGTGGTGGACGTCGAGACGACTGGTGGCGTTCTGCGGCGTCCCACTTCGAAGATCGTCGTGCTGGTGTCAGCTGAGGCGACGGCTGTTCCGTGTCCTGAAGTGTAGTGCTGCGCACCGAGGGGAGAATGTTACGGACAGCCGCGCAATTAAATAAATTTAATTTATTGTATTGTCTTATTCGGGCTTAAAAGTGTTTGTGTGTGTTCTGTGTTTTATTAAAGAGTTTTCTATAGTTTTTAATTACGGGTACTAGTTTTAAGGAAAATATTTGTTTGTTTTATTAGAATTTTGTATTGATTAATTGAATATTTGAAATGTAATGTGCGTGTGAGTTGCATACGAAATCGTGCCTTGGTGGGGAGGACCAATGATAGGCCTTGAAAGCGGTCGTCGTTACGGTACGGCCGCTAATCGGTGTCTCAGGCGCTAGTGGCGCCAATGCATGTTTGACAATGCATATGAATTAAGTGCATGGCCACGCCTCCCAATTAAAATGTATGCAACTCACATGTGCAACGGATGCACCACCCATAAAATGCAGTGGGAGTGGTGCATCCGACACAGTACTAACCAACCGTCATCTTGTGAAGCTCGGCTCAATAAAGTCTGAAAGAAAGAAAACGCTGTCCATTATTGACCACGCCGCCACACTGCAAGAAATCCGCCGACCAAAGAAAGAAGCGTGCGCATCGTGAAGAGAGGCAATCCGGGGTGCGGGCTTACGCGGCGATAGCCGAAATCGCCGTTACAAGTACTAAAATCTTAAAGTATTGTGACGCATTTCAAATGTTATTCATGATCTATGAAATAAACATATATTTGAATTTGAATTTGTAAACACCAGGGCTACAATACACACACGCTCTAGGAACCCAACCTACTAAGATGTGAAAATATGTACTCAAATTTATTCTGTCTTGAAATGTTTCAACAATTAGAAATCGAACCCGCTACTTTTATATTGAACTCTGACCTTCAATTTTGTTTTCATCATAGTTCCGTGTTATGGCTATTCTTGGAAGAAAATAAAATACAAATTGAAATTGTTCGTAAACAGCAACAAATTGTTCTGCATATTACCCCTTGTTATAACTTTTCTCTATCTAGTAGAACATCTAAGAAATCTAAGGGGCAACAGTTTGTATATGACAACAAGTGAATGCGCTCGCCAGTATAAGCCTTCCCTATTTATACATTATTTAGAAAATTATATTTACCTTATTTCAATCAATGTCTAATACGTGGAATCTCAATAACTCGAATGTAAATGGAAATGCAAAAAAATACGAGTTAACGAGTTTACGACTTAACAAGAACTTCGAGATACATATGACTGTGTCGACAAGGAACAAAAATAACGTTCACAGCTGTGTTACTTAGAAAGTTTCATGAATGTATTCATTCACTGCACGTATACAAGACAAAAATTATAGATTAGAAACCCCGAACCCGAACATTCATTTTGGAATTTATTGCTATTATTGAATTCCAAGTAAGACGTCATTATATTTTGCCAACTACGACTTACGGAGTCTCCTTTTAGACATTCGAGTTATAGAGTATAAATATGTATTATCAATACTTCGTAGGGAAATAACATTTTGTTCGAATTCCAAAGTCTAAATAATTCGAGATACCGCGTATTTAGGGGTTCATCGGAAGGGAATGGCAATTTTTTTCGACTTACTGAGGATTTCGACTTAATGAGGGTAGAGTTATTGAGATTCCACAGTAGTTTTAAAAATAATCTGATAAAATTAAGCTCTATCGTACGAGTAGAAATGAATTATCGAATCATAGTGAAAAATTCAAAAAAAATGGTAACTTTCCAATTTTTTTGAAACTTTTCCAATTTTCGTAGCAGAAAGTTAAAAATACATATGAAATGTAAGAAATCAACAAAACTTTTTACTAAGCGTATGTACATTAAAATAACAATTGTTTCGGTTTGTCTACTAAACTTCTTCAGGATTTTATTGTAGTTCTCTATCTTTAAACTAAATCAATGTTTATTTGATCGGAAGTTTAAAAAAAAACCATTAATTATTTCTCAATCTTCAAGTTTAATTTTCCACATTCTGTAAATTTCATTAAATTTGTGCACAATATTTTTGTATGGCAAGTATGTGCTTCTTTTTCATTTTTTCAAGCTATTAATTATTAGTGTATAATATTTCTTAATATTGCACGATAAAAAGCATTTAACAATGCATTATCCTTATAAATAATCAAAACTCTTATTAACACATGGTTTTTGTGTATTTTTTAAGGTTCCGTATCTCCAAAAAAAAAACGAAACCCATCTTTCAGACAAGTCGAAAACAAGTCACTCGAGTGTCTGTCTGTAGTAGTAAATTTGTTCCGAGTCTACCGGACCGATTAAGTTTAAATTTGGGACAAATATATATCTGTGACCCAAACGCGACGGACGACGTGAGAATGGAAATGAGTCACTTTTGATAAATGAGACAATTAACAAAAAGTTTCAAAAAGTACCATGTGATATATCAAATGAATGAATTAATTTATTTATATTTCATTACATATTTTTATAATATTAAAATAGACAGTTTTAAAGTTATTTAAGAAAATAAATAAAAATTGTCCATTCTCCGTCATCCCCAATACCACTGCGCCCCAAAATCTTGAAAAAATAATGCAATAAATAGTTCTTATAGATTACAGGAAGACCTTTAAGAAGTATATAGATTGCTTAGTTTTAGTTGGTTTCAATGTTCAGTGTCAACTGACATTCGCTAAGTACGTGAGTGTATACCTACTTAGTGCGTATCCAGTTTATTTTTCTCATTTTTGCTCTATCGTAAAAGAATCAACACATACAAGCGTCAATCTTCATAGAGCAAGCTTAAGGAAAAACATTAAGGACAATCAGCCAAGTGTGAGCCGAGCTCGTGTTAAGAATGAATGAAAACAATTGCCTTTTATTTTTTTTAAGTATTCAACACAAATATACTGTGTTGTAGCACGGAATCCTCGGTGAGAGAGTCCGACTCGCATTTACCCGGTTTTCTTAATATCGCTGGTAATTGACATTACATTCCCTCATTCTCGGCAAAAGAATCGGTTTGACAGTTGTCAAAACTGATACGACAAAATGGACGTTTTATAGAAATAAGTCAGTCATGCCTATTTAACATTCATTACGTAAGACACGAATCTTCTAAACGAGTTCACAGCTATTTAACAAGAAAGACGAATAGAATTCAACGCGACACGGTTACCAAAAGCGATTACTTCACCTAGAAGAAAGATTTTCACTCTGAAATCGCGCCCATTTAGATAGACCAAATGACTGCAAACTAAGACCGTTAAGATGGCCGCCGACTCGCGGCAGGGGAAGGAATCAAATAAAATTAGTGGCCCAACAAACAAAAAGTACGTTAACGCTCCATTAGGCCGGGCTCGCGGAGATTAGTTCTCGGCGAGTTATCTCCGCCCGCTGCCGTGGCGCCCTCTCACCTCTTGCTCCTCAAACATTCCACTCGGGAAGCTTTTATGCGTGCAGGTTTTTTTAGGACTAGCCGTCAGAAGGACAAAACTTGACTGACCGTTAATGCACATTAATCTTTTTTAATGGAACGCTAGCCGTAATCTGTTAATCATCCCACGCTACGTGTGGTCTACATGGTGGCGGTGGTACATCAGTGGTTAAGAGTATCAGATTTGTACCAGAAGATACCGGATTCAATCCTGAATACGGGCAAATTGACCTCTTGAGTTTTAATTTACCTCAAATATATATATATATATATATATATATATATATATATATATATATATATATATATATATATATTTTCATATTATTTATTAGTTATTCTGCTATTCAGACGGAAAAATATCCATCAAATCAAAGGTCATAAAAATCAGTGTAGCCGTTCTTGAGTTATAAATGGTGCAACTAACACCAATGGTGACTTTATTTTATATACATAGATTGAATAACTCGCTCCGTGCGTCGGAGAATCAAATTAAGCCGTCGGTCCTGGATTTGTCAGCGCAGGGGGCTTAAGGTCCAAGCCTTTCGATCAGAAATAAAAGGATTGTGGTAGGGCAGAGAGTACGCCTCAACTATAGAGTCATTAAAATCAGACATTTCTAAAAGCTGTCACTCGTATTTAGAATACTTAGGTGTGTCTCACGGGTCCGTCATAAGCACAGCGACAGCGCTATTTAGAAAGAATAATGATACCTGCACATATTGGTAAGAATCGATAATGGTTGAAAAAGGCGTAATACATTCTGACGTTTTGCGGTAAACACGAAACGCTTGATTGGTACAAATGAGGCTAATTCATTTATCTTGGTTTCAAAGGATCAATGTAAACCTAATTATTATATTATTTAATTATGTAGATAATTTAATACAAGACGCTCTGCAAGATCCGCACTCACTCAAGTTACGGCTGAGTCGGCCAGACGTCATCAACACGTGATGAGGAATCAATCTTTTATCTGATTACAATCTATTTGCGTGCACCACAATGAAAAGATGTGCTAGCTGATAATAAGTATTACTTGTAGCAAATAATATGGACTGACTTACAACATATTCATAGTTAAAAATTTATTATTATTAAATAACAACACTAATTTTGTGTCATTATTTAATGGCATATTAAAAAATGTTGTCTAGAATGTTTCAAAATTATCTACTTTCAAATTTTCTATATAAACATATTTGAGCGAGAATTTTCTTTAATAGATGTTCCACGAATATTTTAAGGTTGAAAAATATAGTAGATCAGTCAGAGATATTTAATTTTAAATGTTTAAATTTATAGATCAAAAGTTTTCTTGGGTTAATGAATGAAGTATTATGAGATATATGAATATTATGAAATATATGAGTATTATGAGATATGGTTTAAGTAATTTTTTTTTGTAAAAGCAAATGTTTTGTGTTATATTTGTATTATATATAATCATGTGAAACAAAATATCCTATAAAGGTATTTTATTTTTCTAGGGCTTAGAGAGTATCCCTCTAACATTACGTATGTATACACATATAAATATATGTAATATTAAAGGGATACAGGTCATAATTTATGTGTAAAACAGTATTAGAATTTTCTTGAAAATCTAAATTAGTTTGTCTATTTATTGAGACTTATGAAAGTCTTTGTATGGGAACACTTGTGAGGACATATAAGAACTAGGACAGTCTTACTAAAATAACTCGACTTCATTTTAGAAATGTAAACCATCGGACGATAAAAATTAAGAAGCATCATTAATATAACGTTAATATCGGCCTCCATCTAGTAACGATGGGCTCCCTCTCGTGTTAATTCCACATTTTAATAACAAAGTTTATAACGTACAGAGGCACAGACAACGAGTTTGTTCAGCGAACAAAGGCCCCGCAGCCGGCGTGGCGCGGTTCGGGGAGAGCGAGCCGGCTCGCACGCAATTTTACCCGTTCAATTTCCTATTTACAAGAAGGCTTTGTGTCGCCGTCGCCCTCTGATTTTCCGCCTTTCAATTAAGCAGTAATCATACACGTCCCGGTAACCCTTTCATTAATCGCCGGTAATGAGTTTTCACCCTTTGCCGAATAGTGGACAACGGGCCTTTGATGGACTACCTGACGCCTATTTTCTCTTTTCGGCTTTCATGGAAATTGTCGGAGGTGGAACGCGTTCGCGCAATTAGCCGCGCGGCCGGGCCCCCGGCGGGCGGCGCGATGCGCGGACGGTTTTTTCGATTTTCGTGCTCGATAGTGAACCATATCCGCCGGCTTAATAACTCCTCGTGTATCGATTTTAAATTTAATTGGTTGTAAACAAAAAACCAAAAAAATGGATGCTAGGCCGACTCGTGTACCATAGACGCGCTGCTGTATTTCATCGTATATACTGTGTATCAAAATATATGAAAGGTTTTTGATGCTCAAAATTATTTAAATTTATTATATTTATACATTTTCTGGTCAGCTGTATGATCTATCTGATGTGAAACGTCTTATCAGAATTCCGTCGACAACATCAAAAGAGTTACGTAGCTCTCTTCACGTGTCTCACTACTAGAGATGTACATTTAGAAATTGCAGCTAACTTAACAACAGATTCAGCTGTTCTGGCGTTGAGAAGAATGATAGCACGCCGGGGATACCCCAACAAGATATATTCTGATAATGGAACAAACTTACATAGCGCCGATAGAGAATTAAAAGAGACGATGATAGAAGAAACATCGAAGCGCTCCATCGTGTGAAAGTATATACCGTCCGGCGCAGCATTCATGGGTGACGTATGAGAGCGGCTAGTGAGGTCCGTAAAAACGGCCCAATATAACGTGCTACACGAACAACATCCACACGAAGAAAAGCTGCTTACGTCACTGTGCGAAGCCGAATGTACAGTAAATAGCAGACCTCTTACTCACGTGTCTGTACAAATAGAAGATGACGAGGCGCTCACACCTATTATTTTTTATTGGGAGGATCCGAGCGAGTGAAGATGCCCGGGAGTTTCGCCGACGCCGACTTAGATAGCAGAAAACACTAGCGCCGCGCTCAAAGATTCGTTGATCAGTTCTGGGAGAGATGGATAAAGGAATATCTTCCCGACCTGCAGCACTGACGGGAGCCACAAAGACGCGGATCGCCACCGAGAGTAGGCGATCTCGTCCTCACAGCCGATTCCACGCTGCCTCGAAACACAGCCGCGAGGGATCATCGCAACCTCAGGGCCCGACAAGATAAGTACGTGCAGTCAACATACGAACAAGCGGTGGGATACTTCTGAGGTCGACGAAGAAACTCATTATCCTGCCTACACAGCCCACGGACAAGAACGACGCTTCACCACGTCAGTAATGCAGCGCTGAAGGCGACGTTGCACGGCGAGAGTATGTTCGCAATGAAAACGTACCTGAGCACCCTGACGTACACACGGTATGAGCATATTTTCGAACTCGTACGTCGTATATAGAAAACATCGCTTTTTCGATGCGATTTATAGTGAAAAGTACATAACAGAATAGTTTTTGCACATACAAATTTATTTGTAAATAAAGATATGAATTTGTATGGTATTTACTTCCAAAATGCATCAAACACGTGTGCACTTTAGTACCACGGTAATCTTGCAGAGTTGATTACGCGAGATAGATATCGGTGGCCCTTATGACGGTAGGGACGCCGATTGCTTACGGTAGTCTTTCAAGGGCGCCAGATAGCGGCGCCCGTTATTAAGTGGGTGCCGGGGAAGGGGGGGTAGCGATAGACCGCGAACAGACGAGCGGAATTAAATCTTTTTGCGGTCTATCACCTCCCCGGCCGGCTCCCACGACATCCACATAATCTTCAATGGCAGTTTCCCAACAATCCTGGTGAGTGACCTCAACACCAAGCATACCGCCTGGGGTTCGAGTCATCTCGCCGGCTGACCGACAACTACTGCAGGACTCCGATATGAGGTCGTCGAACAAGATACTCCGTCGCATGATCCGACTGACCCCCGCTCCGGAGGCGACATGTGGGATGTAGTGCTCTACCACCAGCTCCCATGCCCGATCCACGTTGGGGTACTGTATGATATGAACACGCAGCACCTCCCGTGATTGATCACGCTTAGTACCACCGCTCATATGACTTTTACTAGCCCACCAACTCATCGCATCGATTGGAGCGCGTATAAGCGCGCACTAGAGGAACTCCACATCGGCAAGTCCTTCTCCTACCCAGAGGACGTTGACTTGGCCGCCCAACACCTCACTGACAACGTCCAGACCGCGTATAGTGCGGCGACCACACGTCTTCCGGCGCCGACAGGTCGCCGATGGGACCTCCCGCCGCACCTACAACTCGCGCTTCAGGGAAAAACACAACCTACAAATGTTGTGGGCCAGGACGCGCTGTACACGTGCTAAGTGTGATCTAAATCGCACTGCCCAAAAACTGCGGAAAGCGATATGGACATTCAGGGGCGCCGCCTGGGAAGAAACGATTAAACAGACTGGCGATAACTGGAATTATCTTCATCTACTGTGCCGCCATCTAACAAGAGCGCCTGCCCCGGTGTGTCCACTGTTTGATCGGACGAAGATGCGCCGTTATGCCGCAAAGGATCGGACGGAGATTCCATCGGAGCACTTGGAGGAACAATTTACTCCACACCCATCACTGGACTAACCTGAAATAGCATCACAACAAGAGCGGGTGGAACGCCAGGTATAAGAGTTCCTGGCGGCCCCGGTGCCAGCACTACCGAGGGACTACTTCGTATTCCTGGCGGAGACGGTCGATCGAAATGATCGCTCGACTACCTAAACGGAAGGCTCCAGGACCTAACGGGATCTTGACCGCAGCTATAAAACAGCTGCCTAGAAGAGTCATGGTGGCGATGACCAGACTCTTCAATGGTGTAACCCGGACCGAGCACTTTCCAGGAAGCTGGAAGATGGGCCGTGTCTTTTCCATCCCAAAGGCAAGCAAGAACCTCCGACTTGCGTCGAGCCAACGGCCGATCATTCTGCTGTCCCACATTGCCAAGTTGTTCGAACGTATCGCACTGCGACGCTTGCACCGCCACCTGACTTCTAAACCGGAGCAGTTTGGGTTTCGTAGCGGACACTCAACCAAGTTCTAGCTGGCACGAGTCCTGCATTACATGGCTGCCGAACACAATCGAGCTCACCGCACCGTTGGAATCTTCCTCGATATCGAGAGCGTTCGACCGAGTATGGTACCCCGGGTTCTTATACAAATTACTAAATAACATACAAATCCCGTCTGTGCTCGTGCAGACAGTAGCGTCGTTCCTGAAATATCGCAGCTTCTTCGTTGCAGTCAAGGACGCGACCTCGGATCCACGACCCGTCCACGCCGAAGTATCGCAAAGCAGCTGTCTGTCACCGTGTCTGTATGCAATATATACAGATGATATCCCCACTCTTGCAGTTCAATTACAGGACTGGGAGGAGGACGTCGTGCTTGCATTTTACGCAGATGACAGTGCGTACTTATCATCATCTCGTCGTGCTGACGTGGCTGTGGCCAAGTTCCAAAGGGTCCTCGATCTATTGCAAAACTGGCTGGACAAATGGCGAGTCGCCGTAAATGTGACAAAAACGGCCTCTCTATTGACCGGCCAACTGCGTATCATGTCACCGAAGCTGAGACTCCGGG
This sequence comes from Eumeta japonica, assembly GCA_005406025.1. NCBI lineage: Eukaryota > Metazoa > Arthropoda > Insecta > Lepidoptera > Psychidae > Eumeta > Eumeta japonica. The sequence goes on along the minus strand of BGZK01002001.1, from coordinate 70,641 downwards.
GACAGAAAGTGGATTGGCAGACCAGGGTACTATATCTGGGCATACAGATCGACCGCTCCATGCCCGTGGCCGCTCAGGCGGAACATATCGTCCACCAGAGCAGAGCCGGATGGAGCATGCTGCGCCCAGTTCTCTGATTGCACCTACCGATACGAGCCAAAGTTGCCCTGTATAAGAGCTACATCCGTTCTGGCTTACTTACGCGACTCCAGCATGGTATGCACTCTGCTCCGTATCCCAAAAGAAGAGGATTCAAGCTCAGTAGAATATTGCCCTACGGATGATCGTGGGAGCGGGATGGTACGTCTTACATGATGTACTCGCGACCTCTTTATCGAATCCATTGGGGAATTCATCCAACTTTGCCCGCAGGATGTATGACATTGTCGACCAAGGCCCTCATGAATTCTTCCGGAATATTGCACCAGTGCACAAGAGGTCGCCGAGCGGCCGACTCCGCCCAAGAGAACTTCTCAAGACGCCTCTCCCAACCCAAGGGTAAAACCTGACCTGCTGAGCCGACGAGAGATGGAACTCCAAATAAACCCATTGGACTCCCACCCACTCTGGACCCGTCGAGCCGTATGCCCGACGAGAAGACGCCCGGGCATAAGGCAAGAGTAAGTCCTACGTCCCATACCTGCGGCCAGAAACTAAAGGTCGCGAAAGATCCACATACGAACGCCAGATAGCGGTGTCCGTTACGGCACGGCCTGGGATCGAAGTCAGAAAATAGAATAGTTGTCTCGACGGTACGGGTTACGATCGAGGATATATTTCGACATGCGGGCTACTTTGGAAGTCTTGCATTCGGTACCCGGGCGTACACATCGACCGCTCGCTACGTATGATTCCCCAAGTGGACCACATGGTACAACAGAGCCGAGCTGTGAAAGCCAAACTCTGACCCGTACTCACGTCCAGGCCACCCACTAGAACAAAGATAGCTATATACAACTGTTATATCCACTCCTGCCTGACTTATGTTGCACCGGCCTGTTATGCAGTATGCTCGGAGCAGCAGCGTCAGAGACTCCAAGCCCAAAAAAACATTGTGCTACAGATGATAGTGGGGGCTGGATAATTCGTCAAGAATGACGTTATAGTCAGGGACCTGCGACTACAAACCATTTAGGACTTCGTCCAGATATAGGCGCGATGCCTTTTTAAATGCGTGGACGAGAGCCCGATATCATCGCTCCACAACCTGGCGCCTCAATACAAGAGCTCGCCCGGTGGATATCAACTCCCTCAAGATTTAATCTCCTCCCTCTCCAAGAGGGACAAAGCGCCACCAAGAGGTACCAAAAGGTAGGCAGCAGTCACCTGCTCTCATTATCCGCGGGGGCAACGTTCCCGCACGAGATGAAATCCGGGTCCGAGCCAAAGGCTCATGTAGCAGGAAACGGTTGCAGAAGATCCGACGACGGGCTGCTTCGATTCAATTGGTCTAAATTCGACCTGTCTAATTGGTCGCTCTTTAAAGGACCAATCTGGAAATTGCAATAAATAGTATAAGAAAACAGCTGCATGCTGCATTCAGCCTGTACTACCCCAGTGTACTGCACTTAGTTTACAGTCTACTATAGCATATGTGGCGGTATATTGGAAATGAAGCTCTGCACCTCTATAGACACTTAGTATTCAGAGGTATTATTTAAACGACCTAAGTTGGAGAGGCGCAGCTCCTGCGAATACTCAACTGATCTGGAAAAACAAAATCGGGCTGTTAAGCGTTCCATACTCGTGCGCCCGGTCCATCATAACACATTTTTTTCTAAATAAAAGCGTGTTAAACCTTATTTATTTCTTTTATCGTCAAAATGTTACAACTTATTTATTTTCTCTTGTCGTCAAAATGTAACACGCTCTTATTTAAAAAAAAAAATACGATATCCATGTACCTATAAAATGGTATATTTCTTATCAAATTTAAATTATTTTTTAATTTTAGTTTTTTTGTTATTGATAAGTAATAATGGCTTGCTTAAAAAATTTTTGTATACATTAAAATATTTTTAGAATTGGCTTTGTTAATACAAATACGCGGCTTAGCCCTCATAGACCAAACTTCTCTCACTTATTCCGATTGTTGCGTTAGTATGGTTTTCTTTATTGTTTTTTTTCTTAAATCATCTAATATTTTCTGATATTATATTCTGCATCAAAACTTAATATATACTCATCTTCAACATACACGCTAAATCTTTGGCAAATTTCATTAAATTGGTCAATGATTTAGTCATGGAAATATAACAAACATACTGATACCAGATACACTTCTCATTCTTTTGAGCTTTTGCCCGCAGCTCCACCCATTTAAACAGGCCTATGTTAGTAATCACGTCTATATAGCTATCAATCACGTTGCGGCTCCTGCGATCGCTCCTGTATCACCTGTAGTGATTTGAGTCACAAACCCAATGGTTTGTGACTCACTGACTCCAATTCTATCGTTTTTAAAATTCATGTCTATCTGTCTGTCTGATTGTCTGTTTCTCTGTCTATGTATGTCCTTTGATAACTTAAGACCAGTTTGACGATTTTTTATGAACAATTGGATACCTTAAGAATATATGATTGCGCAAGTAAAAGGCTATATGTTATTTAGATATATCGTATAGTAACCATGAAAAGAAATCGATTGACCCTGCAGGCCATCCCTAGAACTTCCCGCTATGATGTTAATTGATATGTTTTTGAACTCCTTAAATTACAAAATACCTTATGTTCAAAATTTCTTAATCTCAAAAAATTGTCTTAAAGCTCAAGTCTTTGAGCTTTGAGACAACTTTTTGAACTTTTTAAGCTTTTCGAGTACAAACATTCAACAAAACAGTTGACCTTATAGGCCATTCCAGAAAATTTTTGGTACTTACAATCTGAGTCTTCAAAAATTACCAAGTGGTTTGTAAGTTAATATTTAAAAAATGCTTTTAAAATGATTTAACAATGATCTTTCTTTAACGAATTGATGAATGTGTTTTTTTTTTATTTTCAATCAGCTATACCTTTTAAATAGGTCAACCAATTTTCACCCGTTTAACAGCAATCGATGCGGTTTTGCGAGTCCTATATATAATTTGTAAAAAAAAATTGATCAGATAAAAGATTAAAGAGCTTTTTGTGAAAAAAATCAATTTTTTCGATTTTTTCGTTCACGATATCTCACGAACGAATCAACTGATTTTATCCGGCCAAACGGTGACCAACGTAGTTTTTTAATGTTAAGAGCTGAATAGTTTTTGATTTCGATCGGTGAAGCCGTTTAAAAGTTATTAAAAAAAAAAACATTTGAAAAAAAAAATTTTGTATTCTTCTTGAGATTATTTTGTAATCTACCAGTCCGAATCGGTTGACATTTTTAGAAAATTTAAATTCGATAAAACTTTTTAATTTTCTTAGCGGAAAGTTAATAATCATTATGATTTAGTAGCTTTAATAGTAGTAATAATTCTTTAGGTAATTTAATTAATATAATGTAAATATTCATTGGTTTCTGTATAGTTTTGTGTATTTGAACGTGTCCCTGTAGATGTACATGTACCTATGCGTGTGTGTGAGTAGTAGTATCGTGATTTACCATGTGTTAACAGATTATATAAATGTGTTATTTAATCTGTTGACATTTGTTTTAAAACAAAATTTTATTCAAAATAAAACAAAGTATTTCGTTGTTATGTGTCTATATTAATATTATAAATAGGCAGTTTGTAATTTTTTTTTTGGAATTACTGATCCGGTTCCAAAAATTCTACCTTCAATAGGAAACTACGATATTCCTGTGTTCTAAAGGCTATTTTTAATTCTATTAAATATAAGTTTGTAAGAATAGTAACTGAAGTCGGAAAAAATTAGCTTTTTGATTTATCGGCTTGTTCTGCCTAAACAGTTTTAAATAAAGAATAAAACGAATAACGATAATATTATCCTGTTAAAAAAATTCAGTAACACTGTATATCTAAGTTTAATATTTCAGCCACAGAGACGGTTTTTTATGTCAAAAGTGAAAGAAATTGTACAGCAGGAAGTTTGGATAGGGTTTTCGAGTACATTTTATAAATTCTTATGGAACCGAACACAGTTAATTAGTATGGAGCGGTGGTGCTTCAGCGGTCGAGAGCATCGGTCCTCGGATCAGGACGTACTGGGTTCGATCCTGACCACGGCCTAATCGAGCGATGAGTTTGAAAGCCAAGTTAACACAAACAAAACGTTCTGCGCCTCGAAGAGCAGGCTAAGCCATCGGCCCCGATGTCGGTAAAGTCAGTATTCAGCGACCCTCGATCCTCAATAGGCCACGGATCGGGCTTATGGCACAAGCCCCTCGATTTGGAATAAAGAGGCAGTGGAGGGATATGCCACAGAATTGGAGTGTTCATACCCCTGACACAACAACCAGTATGGATATTTCATGGATAAAGAGTTTGCTTTTTCAGAATATTAATTAATGGAGTAGTTTATTATATAATGTGTCCAATAAAAACAATGGGCTTGCAATTTAAGAAAACCAACTTACCGATTCATTTTCCACGAGATCTCCGAAACTGTATGTATTCCCGATCGAGATACAATTTGGTTAGAAATAGTTTGTATAATTTAAAGACCCTCAAAGACCTATAAGAACTGAATTTTGAAAACTCACTCGTTGTGGTGTTGACTTTTGTATAAAACTTTATTATGGAGCGAGATACAAGTTTGATATTTGGTGTAAATATTGCTTATTAAAAATGATAGACGCATCATTTGCAATTGGAGCGGGAGGAAGAAGGGTGTATGATGTATAAAAATGTGTGTGTTTCATTCATCCAATTGCTATGAAACAAACGAAAGGTACTAGAAAAAGTATTAGAAATTGTCCCTGAATTCGTGTGCGCATTTGTATTATTGAACCCAACTACTGAACAGATTCTACAAATTCCTTTATTAAGCAGTTGCTTGAGTAATACGATTTCACCTTGGCTTCATCTGGGCTATGAGAGTTCTTAAAAGTTTCACTCATAGAAAGCTATGCTATCTCCAAGTTTAAATTTTATTATGATAGTAGCATTTGAGTCAGCGTCGTCCGAATTAGAACCGAACCATGGTCGGTAGTGGAATTTATATTACAATTGGTTTGAGAGCAAAATTAGGATTAGGACTGGGAATGATTAAAATTGAGAACGGGTCAAGACTGAAATCGAATGTGGGAAAAAAATTGTAATAAAGAGAGTGACTAGAGTTGGAATAATAAGCATGGAATCTAATTAGATAAAAATAGGTTTCAGAATGAAAACGGATTCCAATCGAAGTCGAGAGTAGAACAAATTGGCATTGAGATAAAAACTAAGCTTAGATCGAGAACGGCGATAGGGATCATGATATAGAGCGTGATCGGTCAATACATAAGATTGAGAAATTAATTCTATTTCCATGCGGGCGGAGGGGCAGACAGAAAGAAGCTAGTAATGATATATATGGACGAGCTCATACAAAATTAATGTCATTTTTCCTTTTGATACAAAAATATGTATAGATGTGTGAGTCTGATTTCCATCTCGCCTGTGTTACTAAAGTTAAATATGTTTTAATTAATATTACATCTTTTCGTCATTAATGAAAAACGATTTGTTTCAACTTTTTTGACAGATTAACCCTGAAAACTTTAAAATAGAAAATAATATTTTGCATGAGACTCCATTTATTTTTCTATTTAAGTCAAAACTTGTCTATAGATAGAATTCTCGCGAGGTTTTCGTTAGATAGTTTCTTTGGAACTTTTAAAGACATATTGATAGAAGATATTGGTAGGCGTTTTTTTTTTCTGTCAAGAGAATCCCAAAATAGATCGAAAAATAAATGGGAGCCAAAGACCAGGATCAAGTTCGAGATAACAAATGATTCTGTGCTACGCTCACCACTGAAGATATTTTGTTGTAATAACTGAATAAATCGTTGTATTAACAAATAATATGTGTGATTTAACCAATCGGATCAATCGGACCAATATACAGGTTGGTTAAGACAACCAAAATATTGAATCACTCAAAATCAACAATGCAAATTCATTATGTTATTCCAACTTATGGTTGGAATGACCAATTTTTTTTTTTCAGTGACATAGTAGATTAATATAGGTCGCTTTATTTTATTTCTCCGTTCTAAGTGTAGACCGAATAAAAACACTTTTTTAACTAGCAAACATATTTTTCAATTTTACCAAAGAAAATTACAAATATTTTATAAGTATACCGAAGGGATGCCCACTCCTTATTATGAGCAGAAGTTTGGATTACATAAAAACGAACATCAAAGTGCCGCGAGGCAGGGGCGGTGACTTTGTCGGCGGAGTCGCGTTCGTTAGCGGCGGCCGACTCCTGCCGGATCGCGGTTCAATTAAGGGCATTAGCGCTGCCAGATTAAAACACCCATCGTGACTTTTGCAAACTGAGCTGATGAGATATTACTGAACACGGCTAGATTTACAGCTTACTCTTTTTATAATCGTTAATTCAATATGCATAGTTCTCTTATGCTATTAACTTCATAATATTAATAATCTCTCGGCTCCCGCGCCGTGAGTGTAGAATACACCGTTGCTGTCAGCTTTTATTTACCTCGCTGGATCTTAATCCCCCCACGCCGGCCCGAGGGGGTCGGTGGTGTTGATGATCATAGTCACTGATGCGAAGACAACGTCTAAGGTGAACCGCGGATCGAATGAACGGCTTAACTTGATTTAAGTTGAAAATTTATTCGAGAATAGAACTCGATTGCTTCTGAAGCCGATGTTCTTAACTATTGAGTTACCACCACTCTAATACAGTACAATATGTTATCGACTCGTTTTCAGTCCCCGTTTTGTAAGTTTTTGGTCCTGGTCGCAATCTAAATACAGATCGCACACCTTTTCTCAGTATCGCATTCAAAGTTTGTTCGAATGTGGTCTTTTGATGTGATTAGGTGACATAATATACGGAAACTAAATTTGTGTTACAAATTGAAACTTTTGGTACTTTTGACTTTTAAGAAAATATCATAAAAACTCTATGATTTCTGTGAGATATATATACAAACACACAAGCAGGTAGATATATATTTTGATTACAAACGTAAGTCTATTTTCCAGAAGGCTAGACAGAGATCACGAATTTCCGCAAAGTACGATGTTTGCATGCAAGGGATGCTTCACTGACATTCATCAATCTTTTCATGAAAGCTCGTCAGTTTAGGGTGCTTAAAATTTGGCCTTTCTTTGATACGCCACCAATTTGATCTGCATAATATTTTCCAAGGCGGCCCTTGTCCACCCTTACATCACTAACATTCGCTCTATATGTTTGTTTTAACAGTATAATTCATCTTCCTTTCTCGGCCAAACCACCGCAACATACAATTTTATGCTCACATGAAAATGAACGCAAGTAAAATTTAAACTCAGTCATTTTTCTATCATAGACCCTTCTCTAAAGCAATATCGGCATGTTTTTGGACTCGACTATGCTTTTTAGAATGTACTTAATATATAAAACTTCGTACTTCACCATACACCCTATGGTGTAAGTACGTACATAAATATTATATTCCCGTTGTAGGTTATGTATATTAAGATTAATATAACATACAGATACAGAAAATGATGAGCGAGCAATGGTAAAAATCACCTAAGTCGAAACTGAGTTGATGTTGGAGCAAGTTTTTATGAGATTCTTCTAGACTTGAGTCCACTATGATAGTTTTCTTAAAAGACGATTACAATGTCATAGTTACGAGGAGTATGGTTAAAGAGATATACAACGCGTTCGCCTTTGAATTTAAAGACTTTTAACTTTGGCTACATACTTATAAATTTGCCATAAACATGAATTATAAATTAAATGTGAAAATACTACATCGGCGACTATATCATATCTCATAAAATCTTTTGCGGAGCAGTTTTTAAAAGTGCGATAAACTACTCAAACGTGCGAAAGAAAAGTAAGTATGGCAGATAGATCTTGATCCGTATCTGTTATTATTGTGTTCAGGATTGAAAATGTAGTAATTTCTCTATAAACAGTCAGTTCTCAATAATGTGTAGACGCAAACCTTACGAGTTTCCACTAGGAACATAATTTAAATTTAAAATATTTTTATTTCATAAGTCGTGAAATAATACTAGAAATATGTCATAATAATTTAAAATTTTTAAAGCATTTTTAAAATTACCTCTTTTTAAAAAGTACTATTTTTTGTTAATCCCTGTGTCCCCATAATATCATTAGGATATGATATACAGGCATACAGGTTAAATTTTATTCACTAGATCCATACTTACATTCTTCAAATATAGAATTGGCTCTCGCCAGTCCCACAGTTCCATGGAACGATTTAAGCCAAAATCTATATCTCTTCAGGTTAGATCGTAAAGTTTGCCATACGCGCGCGTCCAAATACGCTGTAAAAGTTGTTCGACCAACAGCAAATTCGAAGTGGATGTTTTGCTGAGTAAGTTTATATTACTCCACTGTTTGAATACTGTATAACCTACTTCAATTTGTTAATGAACATTGACGAGCTTGAAAATAAAATGGTATATGTTTTAACCCCATACAGACGGATGCTAAAAACCATTGTCACCATCGTGGTGATATTTAATGTTCTGGATCGACAACTTAATGTGTTCTAATAGGCATTAACAGCATTTAATTTAAGTTAAGTTAATAATGGATTTAACAGAAGGTCAGAATTCGAATCCGGTGTTTTTTAAGTACTGTTAAGCACTCGATTGCCACCACTCTTGTGAAACATATGAATTTTAAACCTTTATGATGGCACTCAGATTATTGGAGTGGCAAGAATCCTCCGCTATATGCCTGTGTATGAATGCCTTTAGAAATGTCTTAAGTGTTTAAACCTCTTCCTGCTAGTAAACTATGAACAACCAACCACCAGGAAAATTGACAATATGAAGCCAGTTTTTTTAAAAGACATACCCTTTTTTTCTTGATGTTCTCAATATTGTACGTGTTAGGAAAATACGGAGATGGAAATATTTCTAAAATTACGGTACAGTGGTGGACAGCGGACTGTCAAAAATAATAGAAGGAAAACTTGGTGACATTATGGTGATCGAATTTAGCTGCTGGTAATAGACGAATTTTATTTTTCCTAATATCAATATATATATAGGTTATAATAATTTTTGATAGCTAAGTAAATGAATTCTATTTTGAAATTAAGTAAATACTCATTTAAAATGTAAGTAAATAAATCGAAGTATAGATGTCTATTAAAATAGACATCTGTGCTTCGGTATCTATAACTAAGATGCTTTATTTCCCATTACTTAAATTATTACTATGGTAATATTAATAAATACAAACCCAAAATGTAATATCTAGAGTTAAATCATACTATTGTTGCGAAATATGTTTGTAAGCCTTACTATTAAATAAATAATAGAATGTAACTCCACTGGCGTGTCTCGAATAATGTGGACGTGGCTGTTAACAGTATTTTGAGCTAGACATCTGCGGCCACTTCATATAACCTACCGTGCTTGAGTTGGTTGTGATTCGTCTACTCAACCAGGTCAATCACAACCAACTCAAGACACCTCTATCACCATTAGACGAGCTAGCCGGCGTAGTCTGGTTTCAATACCAAAAATAAAGAATTTTATACCGTCACTTTTTGTGGTGTATTTTTGTATGTTTTGCTTGTTTTAGAGCATACATTTTTTATTCATTTATTAAAGTGATATTGAATCACTAACGATCAATAATATCAAGATGATTAAATCGTTATTTATGTTACCTTAAACTTTGTATAAAACTTGAATGTGTTCGTTTCCAAATTCGGACATACGAAACACTTATGAGATCACTTTTAAATCTGTCCGCTACTTTGTATGGGTATACTATCGGGAGATGCTTTTAAGCAAGTTAGCTTAGCGAAATAGGTTTAAGAATATGTGTTTGTTTATCAAAAAGTCAGCCACATTTACAAATAATATTTATTTTCATATATTAAATAAACGTAATTTTAAAAAATTGACTATATTCTTCATACAATTTGTTCTTAAATTTCAGTCACATCGAAATTTTAGTTGTAATGAGCCTTTATAGAGAAAAATGAAAATTGTTTTTATTTTTGAAAGAAATCTGTATTTATTTTGCGTCTCTGAAAATACTTAGACCCATTTAGTATTTTCAATTAAAATCAAAGGAAATTATGAGGACTTTAAAAAAATTTATTAAAAAAAGCTTAAATTCCGATTCCATAAAAAATCTATATGTACGAGCTAAATAACAGCTATACATCATTTGTAATATAAATTAAATTTCAAAACTCTGAAACTGATGTCGGTGTGTAATCATATAAATTTATCGAGGTGTTTGTACTTTGATGTTTTAAAAAATGTTATGGGATAGTTCACTACATTTCCATTTTTGGTTTCCGTATAAAAATGAGTATTTTTTTGTTTACAAATCTTATCTGGTTACCATTTGTGACAAAAATATTCTTTGGCACAAATTATATTGAATAAAATTACAAACATTTTAAATGATTCAAGCACTGGTATCGAACAAAAACTGTATCGGTTTATAAAATAATCACAAATTATATAAATTCACTTAAGTTCTAAAAAACATATAATGTAGTTAAATATTTACATCGGCAGAAATATGTACATGTTAGCAACGCTACGCAAAGTAATAAGAGAAAAAAGATCGGTAGTTATATTTTTAAAATATAATAATATTTCAGTGAACCTTGGACAAGCGAATAGCGCAAACTTCCTCGGTCTGGGTACGAGGGTAGGCGGAAACCTCCTTGTCGTAATTGTATTTCGCAAATTAGGCTTTAGGAGGAAGGACTTAAGAGCAATCGAGTATTAATGAACTTCATCTAAGTACTGATGTAGCCAGTCGGCCCGCGGCGCGCGCGCTTCTACAGTTCCGTGCTCATCTCGGCGAGCGCGGGCTTCACAGGACAGTTCATTGCGGGTTCTGCTGGCGAATTCAGTTGCTCTGCAACCTGTATATTGAAAATGGAGGAGCACTTTAGAGTGCTTAGATAAATACACACGATAGCAGACATCGAACATAACATGTAAAAACAGCGATTGCTATAAAACGCAATAAACACAAAATTATTTACATGTTTAAAATCGCAATGAAAACTGCAACAAAACCAATAATAACATAATGTTAGTCAAAGTGTTAGGTTCGAGCTCAAAACTGCCACCACCGGCATGCGCATGCACTATCAAACAAAGGACGTACCACGGAACGGGACATGCACACAATCAAAATGCGTAACCCCCGCGGGGGCAGGGGGCGGGTCGCGGCCGCCGCGCCCCTTTACTCACTGCGTGCTCTCGATCAACGGCTTAAGTATAATGTCGAGGGTGTTGTCGTGACGCGCGAAGTGTGCGTAGGCGGGGTGCTGCGCCAGCGGCGTGACGCGCCCGTGCCGCGACATGTTGGCGTTGAGGTCCCGCGCCGGCCGCGCCAACCGCCGCGCCAGCGACCCGGACCCCTCCACTATGTTGTTGTTGCTAGCATGTCTCTGCGTGAGCCACAAGCATACACCACGTCAACACCACGGCGCCCGCCGCGTCGTGTGCACCGCGTCCTCCCGGACGTCGCTAAGCCTCCTGAGCGACGGTACTAGCATGGAAGCGCAGATTCATGTCCGACGTTCAAACAGCTCAGAAAATAAATGTGTATTGGTTTTTATAAATCGGATGTTCACATGGTAATCTCGCGCTCCATTGTAGTACTTAGGTATGATGGTCAATAAGCCCCAAAAGCGAAGTGTCGAAATCGATCCTCAATTTGTATTTACAGATAAACACCTGATTATAAGATTCTTACTGCAGAGGAACAACAGTTAAGTTGTTAGAGTCTAAGAAAGAGCATTTTTATTTCAATTTCTTCTTAAATATATTACTGCCAATTACTGGTTAAGGTATATTACATATTTATAGTAATTTTGAAATTATTTACTTATAACTAATGAAAACGCAGCCTGTACACGGTTAGCTTTTACAGCGGCCCAGAAACAGGAGCTGCGGTTTACTGTTGTTTCTCGAAAGCAACGCACCGCGTACATGGAATAGTTTAGAGAGAAAACGGCATCCATTGTTTTACTTACGCTTTCGAGATAAAACAGTGATGCGGAAGTATGTTAAAAAGCGAAGCCCCACTCACGAAGAGAGAAAAGCCAGAGTCGACGAGGGGGTGAGGGTAGTGGGGCGCGGGCGGGCGTGCGTGTCGATGGTGGCGCGACGTGGCGCGGCCCTCGCTCGCCACCGACACCAAGCTACGTTGGGAGCCCGACACCGTGCCGACCACACCCGTGCCCGACACTGCCGGCCGGGCGCGTCCCGGGCCCGCCGGGGGCCGCCGCGCCAGCACCGCCAAGGACCCGTTGCCCGTCGCCCACGCGGTACTCACTGGCGCCGCTGCTGCACCGCTCGCGCTCCCCGCGCCGCATTTGGTGCTGTCACTTGACCTACTCGATACAATATATATTTTATTATAACACGTGTCTTGATGTAACTTAACACATTTATCTGTCAACTAGGTTTAATAAAAAAAAAACTTAATTTAAATGGCATTAATTTAACGGAAAAATGTATAAAAAAATAAAACATTAAGTACTTATAATACTAAATGTTAGATATGTAATTCGGTACGTCAATCCATACCGTTCTGAGGAGTAAGCGTAATCTTGATCAGCGCCGAGGCCCGAGTCTGTGTGCTCGTGAGAAACACGCGTCGTCCCCGAGATCAGCTCACCGCTGGAGCTGTTGCTGTTGCTGTTGGTAACCGGGCTGTATGGATTGCTGCTGACCGACGTCAGCGCCGTGCTGTTACTTTTGTATGTAGTGTTCGTTAGAAAATCGACAGCTTTGGTGGACGGGTCTTCATACGTCGGATAAATACGCCTGTACAAAAGTAAAACAGGTTCTACATATGAACCTGAATATGAATCAATGAAGCATGATGAAGTGTGTAAACCATTACGATAATCACCTTCCTCCATGTTTCTCACCGCCATTTCTGTGTATGCTGACATTACTGGAGACCGATCGTAGAGACCCCTGGCTGTGCGCGTCATGATTGTTCTTACTGTGCGTCGAAGAATTCTTCTCTCTTCTGGCCAAAGACCCGTTTTCGGTTCTGTAATACGATGTGCATATTAGCATGCATATCGGACATTGTTTCTAACGTTACTTAGGGTTCGATAAATCCCTACTGCTTGTGTCGCGAGGAACTTCTGAGTTTCGCCTGTCGCGCGTGACTGGTTTGGACGACGGTATAAGGTATTTCCTTGAGCTGCTCTTCCGTCATACCTTCCGTGTCCACCAGAGAGAACTCCAAGTGCTGTTTCAATTCATTGGGTAACCATTTCTTGTCGTTCGGTGATCCCGATCTGGACCTGCCCGAAAAAATTATGGTTTCGTATATTCTTTTGGAAAAACATTTATTTCTGCATAAATAAAGTAGGGAATCCAAATACAAAATTCGAAGAATAACACTTTCTATTTTCCTCACAATCTCATACAAATGACGCCGTTCGAAAAACAAAGGGTTAACACCTGTGCTTGCGATGGCGCCGGTGCCGGTGAGATCGATGGGTGCCGACTTCGGGCTCGTTGTGCGAGCGGCGGACGCTCGCGATCTGCAAAACACATACCTATATAGACAGGGGTTCGATGGAATCGTGCCGAAATGCTTTTCTTATTAGCATATTTCGGCAATAAGATAGAAACTGAATTAGGTTAGAAGAAGTATACTAAAATGTTAAGCCTGTTTATTTTCTACCTGGATCTGATGTAGATCAATCAATTAAAATATTATGTGATGACAAACTTTTGTGTACATTAATTTTATTAAATAAAAATCTCAATTAAATAAAGATCTTTTTCGTTAGCACGAGCCTATTTCTCAAAGGCCTGGCAGAGACCACAGATCTCCATCGTGGCACAACCTAGATAAACCTCTCCTGATTTACTGACATCCATCAATCGTTTTATAATTTTAGTCGGTTTCGTGTGTTTAAAATCTGTCCCTTTCTTAGTATGGTTCACCTGAGATTTTTCTAAGTCGATTATTAGTGACTCTAAAAGCTATTTGGTTAATCTACTAATCTTCATGCCTTTTAGACGACCACAACCGCCTCAACATCAACTCTTCCACTATATTTGTTACGTCTTCTTTCAAACCACAATGTTTTCTCATATCATTTTTCTTATATTTACTTTTTATAAATACTGTAAATATGTGCGTTACGCAAAGATTAATATAAACAACAAATCAAAAGTGTAACCAAGTACAACTATAATAACAATGATTTTTAAATTCACACTATTAGATAATTAATAATGAAATAGAGTTTAAAATCTTTAAAGGCATCCAATAGTTTTAGTAATATTAAAGGTAGAATCTTCTCTTAAATTTATAATGTGTAAGCACATTATCCTCGAATTTGTGTTAGGATTATTAATTTTCTTAGAATATTGCTTAAAATGTGTCTATACCTTGTTTTCAGTTACGAATTATCAAAGAGATTAATTTAATATTTGAGGAAAGTTCAATAAATATTATGGATAAATTAAGCCTAAAAGGCTTTGATAACAATATTTTCTATTATATGTAAATGTGAAAATATAACGGATAAGTACGCAAAGTAATTACAAATTAAAATGTGTTTTTATTTTAAAACTTTCGTATATTATTTTAATTGAAATAATCACGTAATTATTACGTATAACTTTATAGTACAGTCACCTAGAGTTTTTTATTTACGTCTAAACACATGCTTTTACAGTTACGTCACCTGCACACCGCTGCCGGCGTTAGTTTGCCTCAGTACTTCCTTCCATTGTGATTCAGAATCGACAAGTTCATATTCTCTGCGAAGAAACGATTTGGATTGAAATATAAAAATTAGTATTTGTAAATATTAAATTTTTTCTATCTTTAATATTAATATCTCCGATGCAATTTAATTTAAGAAATATAAAACTATATTGCTAAGAGTTTTACTGTTTTGAACGTTAGAAATATTGAACCAGTAGAAATAAGTAAATATGTGAATTTATCGAATACACAGGCGTGGTTTTCATTTTATTTTAAATAATTACTATAAATAAGATTATTAAATAAACTAAAATCTTTCGTTAATCACAGCTTTTTAAATACTGTTTTACTATAACAACCAAGTTAATACAAAGAACTTTCAGATAAATATATTTTATTCTGAGTCCCAAAAAAAGCTTTTTTTAAAGTACCAACTTTAGAATAAAGTACTTTAAAATGAGGATTGCTTAAATTATTGAATGATTTTGTCTAAATCATTCACAGTTAACAGCTCATAAAAGCACATCTATCTATCATTAAAAATTAAAATACACTTTCGTACAAGCTGTATCTAAATTTGTTAACGATAAACGGGGAAATTGCTTGGGAAATATCAATCCTTGCTACTACTTAGCACAGTGTTCAGTCCAATCAAGAACTTTTTAAGAAATACAAATACAACTACTCAGACTACGAAAACACTAAAATAGGCTGCTTTTTTTTCGCCCTTTTGGAGCACCATTAGTACTTTCTTAGTCGTGAAAATGATTATTTGTCATTATTAAAAATGCAGGTCGGTGACAGCTTCTCGTGTAGCAGACGGCCTACGAACTGACTTGGTTTCGTGGTGGCCCTCGTCCCGCTCTGAGCCCGACTCGTGCTTGTGCCGCGAGCGCTGCCGGCGGTTGCGCCGCGCCGAGCGCCCGGAGCCCCGCGACAGCTCGCTCTCGGCGTCCGATTGCTGTCGCCGCGATCGGTGCTTATGTCTGTTTTAGAAAAATTGTATATTGCTTTGCTTTAACTTATAGCTTGAATTAAAAAATTGAAGATGTAGATTGCACAGCCTTGGTATTCTTTTTTAATATTGAAAATAAGTGTTATTTTATCACATCTAATGCAAAAGTGAGTTTGTTGGCTGGTTGTTTACATCCTTTTTTCAGTAACGAACTGACGAGATTGTTGGATATTTTTATGGACCGGAAATGCATAGGTCATTTTTGTTAATGAGAAATGGGTATTTCCCATAAGCTAGTAACAATAAACCTTATAATTGGTAAGAGATTAAAATTTGGTTTTGGATTGGTTTAATATAAAAATCTTCCTTTAGTATTTCTTGTCTGTAAAAATGAATGATTTCAGTATAATTCAAACTTAGCACAAATATTATCCACGTCGATTAAACCATGGGACGCGTATCAAGATAATGAATGATTGGGAATGAACGAGAAATCGACATTGAAATCGAGAATGATATCGGCATCCCAATTTATAAAATAAATGACGGGAAAATAACAAACCAACGGACAACAACTGCATCCGACCAACGCATCTCTTTTCATAGGGTGATATATGTGCATATGTATATCTCCCTTAACATCTGATCCTGATATTGTTCCTTCTTTCGAATTCAATCCTAAGTCCGTTTTTGATTCCGATTCTGATCTGGATTAAATTCATATTCACTAATAATACGATAATAATATTATCTGTAGTGTCTGGTTTATATATATATATATATATATATACACAGCGACACACCACGAGATCTTCGAAACTGTAAGCCCGATTGAGACAAATATTCATTGGTCTTGGTCAGATGATAATTTACATAAGGTAGTGACCCACTAAGAAGATATTTTTGGAAATTCACTTTTCAAGGAATTGTTCTTCCTTGAAAATAACTATAAATATAAAATAACATAAGACTTTCTTGTTTTATTGAAAAGATGGGTTTAATGTCTTATGAAACTTTTTTGGATTATAGGATTTCACTAATAGTTAACAGGAAAACTAAAATAGGAAACAAAAATCCTGAGTCCTAAAATCCTACGGGAAATATAGAACAGTGTCTCTACAAAAGTCCAATTTAAACTTGCCCACTTTCTCACATCAAGTTTACCAAGAATTTATAGTCATTGGATCAAGATTTTCTGAGAAATATAATATTCAACACACTCTTAAGAACGACTTAAACACATCCCTCGTTTCCGGCCGATTCCGTGCATGACGCACGGCGTCAGTCGCGCTGTGATCAAATGTCATATTTCTAAGAAAATACTCATGCAATAACTACAGTTTTTTTCGGTAGTTAGTCTGTAAAAAGAAAAAGAAAGAAAAAAGACAATATATACCTTTTCGAGAAAATTGCGTAATCCATATAATCCGCAATAGATTGAAGAGATTGCAATGGTCAAGCATTAACAATTACAATTAAAAACCTGTTATATTTTTTTAATTCTGGTTTTGATTAATTACGATATAAACTATTAACGATTCAGTTCAGCTAATATAGTATTGTATGGGATTGACAATGTATTGATCGTTTTTATATTAACTAGTACTAAAACATCTCTAAACTACCCATTAAATCTTCCATGAATGTCATATACAAAAATGAAATTAAATTTTATTAAAATGAAATCTTATAGGTATGTACCACCAAACCAAGTGATGAGCGCATTAATATAGGTCGAAGAATAAGATGCAAACAAATAAATCGCTTCATATGTAAATTTGAAGATCACACGTGCGGCAGGCGCTGTGGAAGTATCGCGCTTAGTAGTATTCGTAACAGAAGCAATAATTCTAAGGTATGTTTAGACTACGCACTTTCTGTTGGAGCGTGATTCATTAGAGCTTTGCGAGTCGACGGAGGAGGAGCGGTGGCGGGGCGCGGGCGGCGGGCGCGTGGCCGTGGGCGACGCCGAGTACAGCCCGCGGCGGGCGGGCGCCGAGCGCGTGGACCGCGGCGAGCCGCCCGCGCCGCCCGGACCGCTCTCGCACCCCAACATTTCTCCGCTGACCCTGGATGACATAGATGTTGCTCAGAATTGGCTTTAATGATGCGTTAGTAATAGTGGAAATTAAAATGCTGAAATTTGAGGATTACTCAATTTATATAGAAAAGAGCAAAGTATTTAAGTGCGGCGTTGTGCTATAATCATTATTTTAACTGGAATGATGACGCGTGAACTAAGCCTTTGTAATGAATAAGACATACTGATTATTTTAATTTCATATAAAAATCTGGACTACGGTTGACCCTCAAGTCAATTACCCATTTTAAACTCTTTGAATTCAATTCTTTCATCTCTATTCATTTATGAAAATTTATTATATGTAACAAAAATTTAGAAATGTTTAAAAGAAATAGTAGTCGACGTAAACTCAATACCAGAAATAACAATAAACTGATTTCACATGTTAGTCAGACTGTGAAAAATGACAAATTAATTTAGAGGGCTCTGTGTGCGCGTAGTCAATAAGGTCCCTGTGCATATGCAAGATTTACCCCTATATAAATTTATGAGTGTTATTAAACAATCTCTCAGTAAAAAAGAGTATTATACAATTTCTGAATATTTAGAAGACAAATATCCATGGCCATAAAACGACTCGATTTCTATATGAATATGGTTATATAATCTTCGGAATCCGGCATTTTATAGATAAAATATTAGCGAATAAAGTAACTCATAATTATATATTTTTTATAATTCATACTTTTATATATTACTCTCTATACAAAATAATGGCATTTCTTAGAAGTTGATCACTTTGTAATCTTCAGATTTTCAGACTACATTCTCACAGGTTTTTCAGTTTATTGTAATAATGAAATATAGAAAGTGAAGCAGTAACAGTAATAAGTTATTTAAGAAATATTTAATAACTGTGCATGTACTTACGAATTAGGCCTTTGTACTGAGGTAGGTTGTTTAACTTCGGGGCAGTCTTTGATTCGGAGGTTTTCTAGTTTAGACACTGCGAACAGAGCATTCACGTTAATTAAATTCAATCAACAGAGTGGGCGACGTCGGCATAAGTCACAGTAAGGCGGGCGGACCGTCGTGGAGCGAGGCGTGCGACGAGTGCAGCGCGCGGCCGGCGCGGCGGGACGGCGTGCGCGTGAAGGCGGGCGGCGGCCGCGGCCGGCTGCCTCTGCCGCTGCCGGACGGGAGCCCCATTGTAGTGGAGTGCCATTAATGACCATAAAGTTTTAAAATAATATGTTCATCGATCGGTGTGTTCATTGGCAAAGGAGATTGCGTGCGGTGATTATAGATAGTATATGCGGTGAATACTCACTACCATCATTTTTTTTTTGAAGCCGCAATAATTTTTACGTACAATTAAAATAGATTTAATTTCTCTACTTTTTAACTTCTCTAGCTGGGAAGGTTCGCTCTTGGTATTTGAAAGGAAGAAAAAAAACTGTCATTGCTCTAGAGAGAAAAATTGATTCATCTTTCGAATGGAAATTAATCAATTTGTCCAATGCTTTGAAACTGATTTCGCGCAAATTTATTCGTCACTTTTTAGATCTTTGTCCAATATTGTGGCTAAATTAATATTTATAAACATGTTTAATTAAAGAATAAGTATTTAGGATGTTATACGTACAACGCAGGATCGTTTGTAAAGAAATAGCATTTAAATGATTAATTTCAAATATACTACATAGGTTTCCCTCTTGTAGTAGAAGTGGAAAGTTGTATATTTTAGACAAAAGCAAAAGTTATGAGCCGCTCGAACCTTTGGATTCCTCACTACGCCCAGAATTCTACTTTGAAATCGGTCGCTTCGCCTACTTCGCTTAAATTATAGTATTCCTCGCTTACTCTGAATTCAGAATAAGGTTTCGCAGCGAACATTGACTTCAATCACTTACTGAATAAATTATTAATACCAATCTTATACTAATACCGTAATATTACCCGATTGATATGCTTGATTTTGAATTTTGCGATTCCTTACACATATCGGTTAAATAATGCTTTGAAACAAGTGTACCAGTTGTTTGCTGTTTAAAAAAAACTGCAAGGGTTGAGTTTCCGCCATTTCAACTCGGAACCCTAATTAGCCATCTTCCACGTGGTATTCGTATCAGTGTGTATGTATTTTAAAGAATCTGTACCTGTTTGATCTGTATCTGTTGACGTTTATATTATCATATATTATAAATAATTTAAATAGTTTCAATTAAAAATAATTGGAGACTACCTGTTCCGCACTCGCGAGCCGAGAGCGAACATGTCCGCGGCGGCCGGCGAGCTCTGCTGCAAGCGGAAGAAGGCGTGGTGGTCGGAGCAGCAGCGCCAGAGGTGGCGGCAGGCCGCTCGCGTCGGCGACTCGAAGCCGTACGTCGACGTCTCGTTCTGTTCGGGCATTGGAACGGCATGTATAGAATTAAGACACTGCTCGAGTTGTATATTTTATTGGACCGCTAAAATTGTTGTATATACTCGTACCTCGGATGTGAAAAATTTCGCTATGTAACATATAGTTTTGGCCAATACGAGATTTAAAGTACGCCCAAACAGTTTTGTAGAACCCATGGGCAAAGACAAAAAATAAAAGTAAAAAAAAAAGGTTCTTTAAAAACAAGCTTTTATTTACATGCGTTAAAGAGAATAAACCAAACTTTTCCTTTAAAACTTTTACTATCAATTTATAACGTCATTACACAATTTATATGATATAAAAACTTGTCGCGAGATTGCAGTATTTAGTATAAAAATTTAAAAAAAACCATTTTATACAGATCAAGTTATTTCATTCCTTATTTATCTCACGGCAAGCTTTTATATCATATAAATTGTGTAATGACGTTAAAAGTTGATAATAAAAGTTTTAAAGGTAAAGTTTATTTTATTCTTTTTACCGCATTTAAATAAAAGCTTGTTTTCCAAAAAAAATATTTTACTTTTAATTTATTTACTACTTTGGAGTTATCGTTGGACAGATTTCTGTCTGTTCATCATGCAATGTTCATTTTCGGGCTCATTGATTTCATTGTTGTTTCTGGTGTTTGGAGGAATGCATCACTTACTTCAGCTTGAAGATTACTTGTGCCATAAGAAACTCAGTTCCGGGTTTAATTCTGGAGTTATCCTTCTCCTAGACAGGTTGCAAATCAATGTTGCCGACGCCCATCTCGCCAAATTACACAAGTGAAAGTTAACCAACCGATGCTACAAACTTAAACAATTCGATCTCAATGTCATAATCGAGAACTCCAAAAACCTCAGTACATAAATATTTCAGACGGATTGGAGCAACGGAGTTTAACTCGCATTCGTATTCTCAGAATGTCCTTTCATTTGATACCCATCGTAGGAAAGCATAAAAAACTTAAGTCTACCATCTTTAGAAGTCCGTCATATTGGATTTAGAGTGATATCACTTTTTTTTCGAGTTATTCTCAGCAAGCCCTTTCATTTGATACCCACATTGAAGGATTGCGTTAAAAATAACTAGTCTGCCATCTTGGTTGTTCCGCCATGTTGAATTTAGAATGATGTTACATAGCTACCCATGCATTGTCATCCAAACTAAACGTGTATCAAAATTTCATCTCAATCGATTGAAGATATCTGCTTTAAAATTGAGTTACAATATTCCACCCGAGCAAACATAGTTACATACATTTCAAGTTAAATAAAAGCTTGTAAAAAAGAAAACGAAGCACTTATAGTTTCCTCGCAGCCTTACGACTTTGTCATTTATTCCTTGATTGTAATTAAATAGTATGCGTAGGTGTTTTATGACGACAACAATATAATTTTTGATGTAATTACAAAAAAAAATATAGTGCTTAAAATATAGAAATGAAAAATCTTTTCGCGAATTTCATTGTGCGAGTTGGTGGCGGATAAGTTTTGAGAAATACATTAAATGTTTTTAAATAAATTATTCTCTCAGGTGTATATATTGCGAATTATTAGCTTGTCTATTATTAGTGCCTATTATGGTAATTATTTTATAACGCTTCACAACTATTAGCAAATATGTGTTTTTAAACGTAGAAAATATAAAAAATGGAGCTTCTTAATATATTGAAGAAGAAAAAAATCATTTTATACAGTATCTATTCTGAGGTATTTTAGAGATCCATAATATTTAGTTTTCAATTAAGGAATCTAATCATCAGCCCATATGCCATGATATTGTTTATATCGACATCTGTTTTATATAAACTTTATTGTTTCTTTATTGTTATGAAACCCTGAATGTGGGAATGTCATATATTTACTATTTAAACGTCGAAGCGTATGTATTACCGACCGCGATTTTAAAAAAGATTTGATTTTTTTCATAGACGATACAAAAATCTATTGTGAAATGCTTGTATTTGACGTTTTTACCTCAACATTGAAATTCGATTAATTAGGCGTAGCGGCTGCCTTTGAAATGCTCCAATCGACAAGTAATGGAAAACAAACAAGCCGCCAGTTTAATTAACTCGCCGCGCCGACGGTGCAACAGAGGGCGTGTCTATGGTTTCTGCCTGGACTTTACTTTCTGTAATTCGCTGATAGACCATGTACTGTTGATGAGAATATAGAAATTCTTCTCTATGGTACAGGGTACAGAAGGCCGCTGTGAATCTCCGGTCTCGGAAGACGTCTGCGGCGCTTATCAGCGGCGTTACAGAGCGCTGTAAATACGTCGCTCAGTGCCCCGCGACTTATCTGTAATTGCCTGCCCGCGAATGTCTTTCAAGGAAGCGGCTTCACCTCGGGGCCATCTCGTGGCTATTACACCTCTGTCTTTGTAGGGCAATGCTAGTGTGTACGTACTCATGGTGGCATATAAAAATAAGTTTGTCCTAACAGAAATATTAGAAAAACGATTTTAACATGCGTATGAAACTTTTATTGAATGAATCGAAAAGAAATATTATCTTTTATAATTCTTTAATATTTGTTTTCTTAATATGAAGAAGAAATAATTACTTAGTGCTTTAACAAGATAAAATTGTAAAAGGAAATGACTAACTATATACCGTTCTAAACATCTATACGACGCGAAACTCATAGAGGCATACTAAGAAAGCTGCCGTCTCTTCTGTAAAGGCTCTTTAATCCTGTTGACATATACAAATTTACGGTATATTTCAGGAATTTTAGTTAAGAGAAGACCAGCCGAAATTCTCTCCACCTCTCTCAAATTATTCCTTTGCCGATCGCAGCGTTACTATGAGGAACTTCGCCTAGTGTAGTAAGTATTTGAATAATAACAGTCTTAGCGCCGTTGACGAGGCAACGATTTGTGTTTTTTGCTCGTAAAACATTGACCTTTCAAGATAAACATATTTTTAATAACACCGAAGGTATTTGTTTATGGTTGTTTGTTTATAGCTCTTTGTTTATGGTTCTTTGTTTGTGGTTAGTTATAATGTATTTTGCGTTTTTATACTGTTTAACAGCTAATTTCAGATGATTATTTTAATTTACTTAATTGTAACCAATAATCACGGAAAGCTTAAGGTGTTCACACCACCCAGACTTCATTTAAATTTTAATAATTACAGTTTTGTCGGCGACGCGCAACATGAAATAGCGCCCCTTGTAGTACAGCTTGGAGACGCGCGGCCAGTAGTAGTTGGCCACCGTGTGCTTGCCCCGCAACAACAGCAGGCCGCTCGGCGCCAAGCCCAGGAAGTAGTCGACGCTGTCTTCGCCCTGACAACGGAAAACGTCATTAAACGCTATTGAACCGAAATACGCTAACGTGTGGTGTTTGCAAATATAAAAAAAAGCAAATACCAAGACAGGATGTAGATCCACTCCATACATGTCCAGCCATTTGACTTTGTCCAAATAGCTCAGCTCGGCCTGAGCCGGGGACACGCCCCTGCGACAAAAAAAAAGAGCCCGCATGAGAAATTCTCCCCGGTAATACCCAAATCGCAGCATTAATGAAATGGTTCATTAACTTTAATAAGGCACACGCTCAACAATGTCCCCGGGAATGTGTCGCTTAAGAGGCGGCTCTCTCGCGCCATTCAAGTCTGCGGCGCGCGTGCGCCGCCGCTCGCGGCTAAATACACATAATTTGCATGTAATTGCGGCTTTCCGACGCGTCCGCAGAAGAAGCTGCATCTTTTCAAGTTAAAAATTCATTCAATTAGGCGAAAAACGCGACCAAGTTTAATTTCCGGAGCGGGCGGCGGCGCTTCCGGCGAGGAGGCACCGCTTCTTCTGAAATCTTAATTTCAGCGAGACACGCGCCTCGCCGCAAATATCATAAATTACGCTGTTTTGAAGTTTTTTTAAAAAATCGGCGGGTGTAAAGGTCCATCACCAAATTCAATTTATGATTTTAATATTGTTT
The DNA here is from genome assembly GCA_005406025.1 of Eumeta japonica. NCBI lineage: Eukaryota > Metazoa > Arthropoda > Insecta > Lepidoptera > Psychidae > Eumeta > Eumeta japonica. The sequence goes on along the minus strand of BGZK01002001.1, from coordinate 46,465 downwards.
CGTATCAGATGAACCGATACTATTTATAATGATTTAAATAGGTTTCAATTAATTCATAAGATTGCGGTAGACATATCAAATTAATAGAATTATATATGTTTCTATGTTTAACAATCTATATAAAGTGACATATTTTGACTGACTGATTCATCATCACCAATATGAACACGCTGAAGATGGCTAGTGTATTATACATGGAACTCGAGCAGGGACTGCGTGTGTCTCTCAGTAATCTAAACAGACAGTTATCAATACTGACCATATCGATTTCGATAAACTTAGACATATTTTTCAATTTAATACAAACCAATTGCAGCTAGTGGGAAAACAGGGAGGAATAGATTTTCTAGAAATGTACACACTGAAGGCACTGGTAGTCGTATAGCAGTGATAATTATGATCGTTCATTATCAGGGTGTTGTAAAAATCAGGTCGATACGGGATCGACGAGGAGTTGCGAAAGTATTAAATATTAAAGGGTTTTCATTTTTTATAAGAAATAAGCACCCGGGTTGAGCGTTGAGATTTAAAACATTGCTTTTAAAAATATAATTAAAATTTTAAAACTTCATAACGAATCATTAAGCGAATTGTACTTAGGTCACATTTCAGTCAAGATCGGATCAGAATCGAGATCGAACATATTTCATAATATTTAATCTTGTAATTCATAATAATATTTAATTATAACACGGCTGAAGCTGCCGGCGACGATGATACAACATTCTGCTGTTAATACATGTTTACAATTTTAATGTGTTACAAAATTAAGATGTTACGATGTAACAATTTTAGTGGTTATACAAGCATTAAGTTACTAATTAATCTTTCCAAAGGCCTAACACAAGAAACCTTTATTTAATATGTTTTGTTATTTCGCCTTTTAGCTGGCTTGTTCACGATCCTTGTTTGAATTTAATTCCGAAATAGGACCTGTAATTATAAAATTACATCGGACATTAATTCAATAAAATCAATAAAAATTGTGACAATTAAAAAATAATTTTTTTATTTGCTTAGATGTGTATCAATAAAATATGAACGCGCACGTTTTTATATGAACATGAAGCTTTAATATTGAATGAACTACTTTAATATTGAATTTCAGAAAAATATATCCTCATGTGTTAATAGAATGAGATAATGTTTAAGAGGAATAATATGATACAGGTAAACAATTGTTACCTATCAAATATTGCCTCTATTATTAGTTCCAATTAAACTGATTATAATACTTATAATCTTCTTACTGATATATTTAATTTAATTATTTAATATTAGCAGGATTTTTTTGCTTGAAACCTTATATATGTATCTTTCTCGTAAGCGTTATCCTATTCTATTAACATTTTAGAGTGAACTTTTTCCAATATATGATCCAAGACTACAAAGTGGGACTGCGTCCAGCTTACGTGAGCGTGCGGTGTATCTCGGCGGCGCGCGCCTCCAGCTCGGGCGACTGGTGCGGCAGCAGCGCGAACTCCGACACGTAGCCGGGCGGGTGACGCCGCGACTCGTAGTCGCCCAGCTCGGCTGTTGTCGAGAGGTAAACATGAAATCTTGTTGGAAAAACAATTAACTCGAAAACGTAAAAAAGAACTATGCCACATAATTTTATTAAATAATAACTTATTTACTAAATCGATAAGTCTACTGTTTCGGACAGATAAAAAGTGTGGCGAAAATCGAACTACACGAAAAAAAATGATTCACAAAGGTAATAAAGTAACGGGAATCTAACCCGGAACATCGGAGCGTTAGAATCAATTTTCTTTTCCGTTAAGTCGCGGTGGTCCGTGCGATGGATTAAGTCCAAACCAGATAAACGGTTTAAAGTCATAAATAAATACGAACTCTTATTATTACCAATGACGACCACGAATGTTATATTAATTTAGTTTTATTGACTACCACTATCAGATGCAATTTGTTTTTTTAACGGACTTACATTAAAATATTTACAGTCTGACCGCTCGACTACATGGGCACGTGTTGTACGCAGAGTAGGCGAGTAAACGCCGTCAGCCTAATAGCAGCCTAACTATAAGCCGCTGGAATACGTATTTATCTTTTATTGCAAAGGGCTTACTCCCACACTGATCTAATGCGGGCTGAGGGTTGTTCGGTGTGATTTAAAGAACTCATCGGTCGCTACATCCGCGGTCAGAATTCGAACTGACCACCTTCAGATTCGAAGGCGACGCGCTCGTTCGACCACTAACGATGATGTCTATTTTAGCATCTTATTATATGTTTATTATTTATGTCATATCGTCTTTAATGTTCATGATATTTATACCGTCTTTATTATTTATGCAGAAACAGTTATGAATCAGAAAGCTATATCGTTAAAATAAATTATTATGTTCATAAATTATAATAAAATCTCATTATCCTTTAAGTCACAACCGCCAATTGATAAACGGGAAAAACTAACAAGACGGATGGAGGCGATATATCATCTCAACGGGCGATAATAAGAAATACAAACAGTGCGTAACGCGGCGCTCACCAGACGGCCGGGGCACTCCGCCGATGGAAATAGACCGGGGTAACGCGGCGCGTCCTCTTTAGGAACAAACGCCTTGTTTACAAGGCACATGTAGCGATCCAGAAATATCCGAAACTTGCCCCGCCGTATCGCGATAGGCCGTGGGCCGGGGGTCGTAATTAATTCAGCGAGAGCGCGCGTCCTGTGCAAACAGTCCATACAAACACGTCACCGTTGTTTTGATGACGAAATTGGGTTTATTGAACAATGCGAGATACCCGTTCGATATATTGTTTCCTGTCGCGCGTATCCCACGATACGTATGCGCACGTCCGTTTGCGATTGTCTCTTTTGGTTTACATGGACACAAAACAAAACGGTTAGTTGTTAATTTGGTGAGTAATAATAGGGTGTAGAGAAACAAACTCTATTTGTCCTCAGATTGTCCGGTAATTTTTTATTAAAACAAGTGCAAATGCAAGATTAATTTGCTTAGTTAGTAATCCCGCACAGACAACTAATACGTGACTATGGAATTTAAAAATTATATGACAGTAATAACATTGGCCGTTATATTCAAAAGTTTAAAAGTATATTTTCAGTGAATTTAACATAGTAATTAAGGAATTCAAATCGGTGAAATCAGAAACGAGCGCGCTTTAGTGACATATTGTGGCTTTCATTAATGCGAATAATATTACGTTATTTTAAACATATGTTCGGCTCGTTAACCAACCAGCCAGGCGCTAGCAATTCACGAGCATTGAAGCGCAGATGCGGCGTCCGCGCGCCAATCAATAATATTTACCTACTGTGTGCTAAAAAAATTTTAACAAAAAAAAACCGACTTCCGACAAAAAAACTATTCTAAAACTAATCAATATGCACTAAAAAGTAAAAAAATTATTGCGTATTTTTCTGCAATTTAATGATCAACTTACTTTTTCTACTTATCAATATGTAGGCGCGATCTATGTGTTTACCACGCAAGAAGGTAGGTAGGTAGGTACCTATCCATTTCAAATTTAACTCAACATACCTATGAATAACAAACAATGATCAAAGTATTTTTAGAGTTCTCCTAAGTAAAATGAAATGAAAAATATTAGACTACTTAAAAGTCAATCAAATTATTATGATAATATAATGTAGTTACAATTATTGTTATTTTTGGAGTCGGTGTCTATTGCTAAATATATTGTAGTGTTTCCTTAGCTGACACCTTCAAAGACGAGAAGATATAAGAACCGCTTTTTTTCAGACCCGTTAAAGACCTACGCTACATACAAAATTAGACCTGAAACTTCTCACTTGCTCTCAACTGTGCTTCCTTCCATACAAATATAAGATTTTTTTAATAGGTACCTATTATTAAAAAGTATACTCTACGGGATATTAGAAAAATATACTTCAAGTTATCTTATTTATATACATTTCCTAATTTTTGGAATGTAAACGATTCGTAGTCATCAAATTTAACTTCTACTTTAATAATTTTCTTAATCTTATTAAGGTTAATGCCTATCTTTGGAATATGGAGTTGTAAAAGTAAATAGTTATTAAGCTGCTCTAAAAGTAAAGACACAACTTTCAATACCTAATATTTGAAAATTTCTTACCTGTAGGTAACAAGTCGCTCAATCTAATGCAATTTATTACAAGCTTTAATTTATTTTCACCTGTCTCGGTGTCTGTGATCAAATCATCTAAGTGAATTTGATACTACCGAGATGATCTGATGATGGAATCAGGAGATGGATTGTGGAACTCTTTAACGATGAACAGCATAGACACTAAATTTTATATATGCATATAATCGTAATCGACCCTTATAAAAACTATCATGATATGACTCCTGTATTCAGGGTTAGCTCCCGGCGAGGGAACTCCTCAATGACGAACAGCACAGACATGATTCTTGTACATAAATCTAATTGCGATAGCCTGTTCTAAAGATCGTTATGACATGATTTCTTCACCCAGGGTTGGCTTCCGACGAGGGAATTCTGAATAGTGAATAGCATAGGCGCAAAATTTTGTATATGCATTTAAAGTTCGTTGTAAACACTATCGTGACACGCTGCACTCAGGGTTGACTCCAACTAAACGTACGCATGCAAATCCGCAGGTAAAAGCTTATTTTATAATTTTGAATTTAGAAGTGGCTATAAAAGTTTAGTAATTATTATTATTATAACACATTCATAAAAATCACAAAACTAGTTAAATTACTATCATACAATACTAATAGGTAAAAAATAAAATAATATTAAAAAAATAAATAAAAGATTTTATATTTAATGTCGATCAACGACTAAACATAGAAAATGGCTTGTTTCTAATCAAGACAAATTTATTTTTAATTCTTAATTATTTTTATATAAAACTTATTATTAATTTTTTTACGATCATTTTATAAACGGCTACGTTTAGTCATTAAAGTGTCTCGTTATAAGCAACACCGCGAAATGGGAGATAATTGTATTTGTAAAATATTGCCAATAACCGCAATATTTAAGATGATTTAAATTTCTGGTATTTCTAACAATTTAGAGAGTTGAACACGATTTGTTTCTGGAAAAATGGAAACAGTATATCATTTTATTAAAGAGGGAACTAGAAGAAATGATTCATACGATGTCATAAAACATTGTGAAGAAACAAAAGATATTATTTTCATAAAGGTTCCGGGAGAAAAAATGCAGTAAATAAGAACGAAAATACAGACGAAATAACAATTATTTTCAAACAATTCTCTTCTTCTTTCTCCTTCTATCTCCTCCTTTAACTTTGGTTAGGTTTGCGATAAATAAATTGAACATAACTCTAGTGTAGTCAAGATAAAGAAACACGATATATGTGTATAGGAATTATCAAAAATAGACGGCAATTAATATACATATATATGTATAAGACCAAGGATCGCTTGCAAAAAGCGACTGCCAAACATTTAGGCAAAAAAATATGGATGGGAAGAAGTCGAAGCTACTAACAGAGGTTTTATCACTTCGTGAATTCTAAAAGTAATTTTTGGTTAGGTAAAAACTTAACATATATGTTTCAAACTTTTGTTATTTTTGATTACTCTGAATAATTTACACCGATTAAAGCCATGTTTTAAATTATCTAAATCGGTTAGCTTATAGGCTTGTATTGATATAATCTTAAGAACCACAGAGCTTTCAAAAATTCATGTTTTTCTAATGTAAAATTTTTTCTGAAATCTCTCCTGGACCAAATGTTAAGGCGTTCATCAATTTCACTTTAACATTTGAAAAATTCTCATCATTGGTACAAGGTTTATGTCTATGTAGACCTGAACTATATTCCTACCAAACAATACTCCCACGTTTCTAGTCGTGGTGTTGTGAATCATGACCAAAAAATCGTATCGAAGACTAAGTTTTTTCATAAGTAGCTCGTTCATTATGCTACGGGCGAAAACGGCGACATATCCGGTACTTCTAAAGGATATATCACGTAGTTGCCAATTTATCTTTAATAGTGCATAAGGAAACATTTAATATACTTCTAAGACAGATACAAGAAATTTTGTTTTAACCTGATATCCCTATTGTCACATCGCATCTGAAGTTATATACTTACTCCATACAGTCTTCAAATGTACGAGTTCATATGCATGTGCCATAAAGCCCTAAAACATTCCATAACTCGAGATATCGAAATGTTTAAGTCTTCATATAATAGGTAATATGAGAGATATGCGGAGATTTTACCGTTTTTATACAAGCGTCGGTGGATTACGTCGATTAAAAGAGCGACAGTGACATTTGAGAAAGCAGATGTAAAGCGTGCAATAACGAATTTGAGAAAAATAAGCCAATTACCATTAGAACTCACAAACTATAGGTTGCATACCATCGTACAATGTTTGATATGCATATTTTAAAAAAATAAAACATTTTTTACTAAAAAATATTTTAGTAAAAAATGTGCATGAAAACGACTCCCACTTAATCCGTTTTTATTATCTGTTGTTTATACATATACTAGTTTATTTTACTAGTTAGATGTTTGCATAAAAAACACATTTCTTTCTTGGAGCCCTTTCCAATTTTTAACTTCAATTTGATTTTATCTGTTGTAATAGCGAGCGTTTACACTTTGTGAAAATTTTAAGTGTATGCACGTCACCGTTAAAAAGATACAGCCCAGTGACAGACGGACAAACAGACAGCACACCCTTAGTAATAGAATTCCATTGGCATCCTTTGGATACGGAACCCTAAAGAATGGATAATAATGTGACGTTAGTGAAAATATGATATAAGTGTAACTCTTTAATTTGTTCGTTCTTTTCATTAAACATTCTATGAATAACATTGTCTCTTTAATTTCGGCACACCCTCAATCGACCGACAACGAGGATCTATCGCGTCATACGTCGAACGGATTCCTCGATGTTAATATTTAATTAGCAATTATATCACAGGCACGGGGTAATTAATCAATGGATTCGTTTTCGCAGTGTCAACTCCGGCGCGTTGACAGCTCCCGCCGCAAACTCCCCTAAAGAGTTACACGAACTATTCTAACTAATAAGTTGATAGTAATTTTCGTGTATCCATCTATCACCTTCTCGTGTGTTCGGGAATTACGACAAGTGGCAGCGTGTCCATCTGTGTACAGTACCGCATTTACTATATATAATATTTACGATAAAATAAGGGATATATTTATCCCTTATTTTATTAATAATAAACATTTATTAATAATAAACGAAATTATATTTATTAATAATAAACATTTGATATGTGATTTGCATTCCATAAATATTTATCCTAGTTATACTTTCAACTTGTAAACATAAGTAAAAGAGTTTTTGATCAAGAAATTACGGTGTCATAAGTGAATAATTAATATTTTATGTCGTATACGAGGTTATTTCGCGGAAATTCATGATTAGACACGTGTCTGCGACATGCAGTAACGTGCAGCATACAACCCACTATTGACCCTCGAATCTGTTCTTCCATGAGGATTCGTACCTCATCCAACGAAATGAATATTGATTCAAGAGAATTGATAAATATCGAGCAGCTAAGAAAGTGTTAATTTTCTATCTATTTTAACCGTCGATTAATTAATTATCAATTTATCTTAACAGCCATTTAATTAATTGGCGGTTGAGATAAATTGATAATTAACATTTCCCTTTTTTAATACACTGTTTTATTTTGTTTTTTTTTTTACCTAAATACATTAAATTATAAAAAAAGAAACTCCTGCCGTGGAAAATCGAAATCATTGAAGCTACAATTATTAAATTTCGTATTTTAGTTACTTAAAGAAATAAAAGAATAATTACGTACATTGCTTTTTTATTAACCCTGAAAGGATAAAATTTTGTGTGGAAAATCGAAAGTGATAAAGCTAGTGATGTCAAAATTTATATTTTAGCCAATCATTAATAATAACAAACAATGTCATGCATCGTTTTTTAAAGTAACTCCAAGGGGAGTGAAATAATGGTAGATTTTTTTATACAAAAACGAAACGAAGTTATTGATCCTGAAATTGATATTTTAGCTACTTATTACAAATAAAAAATAATTGCAGATATTGGTTTCAAAGAAGTAGCTGACAGTTGGCTGAAATACGGAATAAAATTTTGAAAAAAAAAACGGTATAGCTTTTTTAACTACAGCTTTTAAAAAGAAAATTTAAAAATTGAAACAGTTGAAATTATTGACGTCACCATTACTTTTGTTACTCATCTATACCGCATTATAAATCTGTAGTGCCTTTGTGCACATACAAAAATTGAAAATCGAGACTATGATCGAAATCGAGAATTTGACCTAGGTCGATATCAAGTGTGTGACCAAATTTAGAATCAAGAACATGATTGGAACCGGAATGAGGAGCAATATCGAGGTCAGAATTGACAGCGGGACGGGTATCGAAAGTGGAACCAGAATCAGTATCTACTTAGATCAACACCAGGTTTAGAATTAAAAGCGTGACCGCAATACGAATCAACAGTGAAACACACTGGCATCGACCGAACAAAACCGAAATCGCAATCCATATATTGAAATATTTTTGCTGTAATTAGTTGCATTCTACGAATGATTTTATTACTCAACTTTTTGCGCCCGACTTGCGAGCGTGGACATAACATGAATTCCTTCATTTTTTATATAAAGCGATCTCTGTCAATCTTGGTTCGATCCCGATCCTCCATTTCAATTTCAGTTGCACTGTTCATTTCGATTTTCATCTAGAACTAAATTTCAATCCCGGTCTCGCTCTTGATTCCCACCCTGGTCCCGCTCTGGATTTTCACTCCCGTCACACTCTAGTTTTCAATTCCGTTCTTGTTCTTGATTTGCCATATTGAATACTTTCCTGTATATAATTGTAATCCTAAACATAGAGAAACATTTAATAAAAATAATTTTATTGCAAAACTAAGAGATATCTTATACGAAATTTCACATCCAATTTCATTCCTGTAGGAACTTTTAAAAATACTGAAATATGTGTTATTTAATTTGGAACAAAACCATTAAATATATATATAAATATTACTCTAATTAAAAACTAACGGTATCCCTATACAAATTTCAACTCCTACATTACTCTCTTTAGGGTTCAATTCACAAAAAAATTTGGTTGCCTGTAAAGTCGGTATACGGGCGAAAGTTTTACGTGACAACGACTTTGAATGGTAAAATCATTTTAATGTGAATATTCATTCGTATAGTAGGAAGAAGGATGAAATAATAGTAACAATTTAAAACATTTATTTATACAAAGAATTATATTTAAAACATTAATTTATACAAAGAATCTCGCACTGAATTTCATATTAACAAAATTTTATTTTTACCTTTACACATACATACGTATTTATATACAAATATACATACAATAACTTGCAATACATTTGCAAGCTATGCACCATTCTCTAGTCTGCGCGCGGCAGACCGATCATAGTTGAGTGGGAGAGACGCAGGCATTCGGCGGGCCTCTCGTTCGGTGACTCATCGTTACGTTACCGAGCGTTACACTTTTCATAAGTGACTCCCAGCCGCAACCTAATTTAAGACGTTGTCACGTCAAAAACTTTGTCCAAAGAAGAGTCCATATTGTTTGATAAATGACATTTCTAACTTCAAAACTGATGTTTACTTCCTTCAAAACTAAAGCTCTTTCATACAAACTTTTAAGCTCTTTTCACTACCACAGAGATGGAATTTTCAAAATTGCATTCTTAATGATTACGCAATGTGCGTTAAATTTCAATGTCTTTTAGGTACATCTTTACTTGGTCCATTAATTTCTATAAGTGTGCTCAATTTACACTTTCTAAGTCAAACAGTGTAACAGATACTGTGATATTACAACTATATGAATTCAAAAAATCGCTCAACATGCGTATTTTAAGACTGTTTCAGACGAGACATCCATATTTATTTCCTTTAAGGATTTTTCTATTCTTTACGTCAATGTCTGGACTTATTTTTTTGTTCGCGCCGTGTCGCGTCGGTCGCACCGTTTTAAAGTCTAATTCTGTGCAGCGAGAACACGAGGAAGGGCCGCTATAATAGATTCAGATAATTTATAGCCTCCTGCTAGTGGAGACTTTTTGTTTTTATTCAACCCTTGTTTAATTGCTGCGTAACTACTCGAAGGCGTTCATAAATCAGGTTATTTTTAAACATTAAGATTTAAGACTTACCCCGCCTTTAAAAACGGAACGGCAGCGGGAAATTTTTATTACTTGTTTGGACAATTCGGGCTGTTTATCTCGTATAATATTTTGACATGTTTGTTTACGACAAAAATATGGAAAAAGATTGACCCCGTAGGCCAACCCCAAAACTTCCCGATATTTTCGATCTGTGATTTTGTAAATGCTCATATTGTATATATGTTTTCGATTTAAACTTAGGAATATATTGATTCAATTGTTTGAAAGTTTATCTACAAGAAAGATTAAAAAAAATTCGAATTTTTTTTTAAAGATCTAAGCTGATAGATTATGGAAATTAAAATTTTTGTATTTTTAATTCAATAAATAAAAATTAGAAACATTTGCTTTGAGCTTTCTTTATAATCTATAAAAACAGTAGAGGTCAAAAATCTAAAATTAGCTGATTTCTGCATGACATGATTCGACTTTACTTAAAAAAATTGTATGCAGCATACGACCTAAATTTCTTGTAGAATAGAATTTATTTTTTTGAAATAGAATTTTTTGAATAAACGTCCAAGTAGTTTTGCGAAAAAATACATATTTTTCTATTTTTCAAGATTATTCATAGTCTACTTGACAGATTGAGGTCAAATTCTCAAAAATTATAAACGGAGTGACGTTGTTTATGCATGTCCGATAGGGTTTACATAAAAATCCCTCCCACCCACACACATGCACATACACAGAGTCCTACAAAAATCACACAAAAGCTATTGTTATAGCTTCCTAGTACCTCAAAACGTAGACAGTTGATGAAAAATCAATTTTAGAAATTTGAGGTGATCACAGTAACTTGCATGGTTTTTGAAGAAACAAATATTTAACGAGTCTCTAAATAAACATCACTTTAATAATGAATTATCTTAGGAAGTAATTATCAATTCTTATTTAAATAAGATTCCCATCTAAATTCACAGTTACTAACGAATTCTGTCCACTTTGTAGTTTTGTACTAATATTCGCCATTCGCCTCGCTCAGGCAGTTGGAACGCTGTACTCAGTAGGATATTTCAATGATAAGAGTCAATGATTACGGTTTTTATTTCTATTTGCATTTTAAATCTGCAACATTTTGTAATTATTTTGGAGATATTATTATCGCACGTTTAAAATGTTTTACTGGATGTAGGCTTTTTCCGAATTAAGAAATCAGCGTTCCTCATCTACAAAGGTCAAATAATTGAAAACTATTTGATCTGTTTATCGTACTCCACAAGAGTGGCAATTTTGTAGTCGACAAACGTCGTAACGACCTGTCTGTAATTCGCTTATAGTTAGAACTGTGTTGAATAGATTACTCATTTCGTGATTTTTTTTATTTGTTATTATATTTTGTTTAAATTCTAAAGCTAAAAAATATTAAAGAAAAAATTTCAAACGTCTGTATACGTATTATTTAAATACAAGACAAAAAAAATGGCATTATCACCCCTTCATCAATTACATTAACTGTCAACATTTTATTATCAACATATTATAAATATTTATGTCGATTAATTACAAATTTGGGTATGACAAAATTTGCTGTAAGAAAAAATCCATTTATAGTAATCGGCAAATCGCATACGTGCTATCGAAGAGACATTAATAAGAATTTGCTGTCAATAAGTATTAGGGTTGCAGCTCTATTGTTTGCCTCTTAAAAGACTTATTAAAAAAAATCGTGATATGACTATAGATCGAAAGAGGCAGAAAAAGAGCCATTTTCTAGAGAGAAGAACTGATTTATACTTCGATTAGTAAAAAAAAATCAATCGAGTTTAATTAGAGCAGGACATACTGACGCATTCGTTCGGAAAATTGTTCGCAGCCATAATTTTTTATTATTATGTTATGAAGGTTTTTTCTGATTTAAAAAGGAACGTGACAGTCGATATCTATTGACGTTGTTTATTAAAGTTTTTAAACACAAATTTTGCAGCAAAACAGTTTTTTCTTTGCAGCAAAATATTTCTTTTACATTTTTTGAGCTGTTTTGAAGACAAAAGATCCTTAGATTTATTACGTTATCTCTAAAATTTTAATTTATTAATTATAAACTTAAAATTATAAACATTGCTGAAAATTAAGGTTTTCCCCAATTAAATTGTATACTTTAGAAATAGTTATATTATAATTGTAAAGTATAAAAACATAGTAAAAAACAAATTATTCAAAACTTAAATTGACTGTATTGTTAATGATTATTCGAAAATTCAATAAAAAATTAAAAACTGTAATTTGTTTGTACCATTCTCCAATGTCATTATTATAAAATTATTGATCAAAAAAAAATTTTGAAGTTAAAAAATAAATATAAAAAATTATACAAAACATAATTTATGCATATAAGATCAGGGGTTCTTCATAAAGCACAACACAATGTGATTCATCTAAAACAGAGATTTATTTATGAAATACAAATCAGTTTCACATGAAATATAACAATTGAAAAGAAAAATAATAAAAAGGTGGTTACCTAAAACAGAGAATCGACAATTAAATGTTCATGCCTTACTCATCTTATTACAAAACTTCAATCGTCTTTTGCACAATAGACTTAGGTAAATTCACAACGATAACTTTTATATAACACTTAATTTTTAAAGAAAGAAAAAACCACGTTTATTTTACTAATCATAATTCGGTCTTGTTTCTTTTCTCTTACTCGTGGCTCCCTCTTGTCAATGTCATTGTCATTGTCAACGTCATTATCAACATCACAAAGGTTTCATGCATATATTAAACCAGTTGGCGTGTGTAAAGTGAAGGTATTTATGAAAATGGAAAGTGGAAGACAAGAGGAAGATAATATAAAAAAACAATGACTGTTAATTTTTTTGTCAGTCCGTCTGTCTATTCGCGCACATCTTTCAAATTACTGAACGGTTTTTAATATGATTTTAGATGTAGATTTTATTTCATTTAAATCGAATGTCGGCAAAAAAGTTCTTCTCAGGAAGGGTTAGTGAGGTTGTATAAAGTGTAAAAGAAAGCAACCTATATTGTCTCAGAGTATTAAAATATATATTTTATTTTGGTACTAGTATTTGCTTCGTGCAAAGTGAAACTTTGAGCGCTATTGAAATCGAAAACGGAACGGGAAAGCAGAATCGCGGGCCAGGACCGGGACTGAAATAAGAACGAGACCGGAGTCGACACCGAGTGGCGAACCGGAAATAGAATTGAAAGTTAGAATGAAATTGGGATTGACAAGGTGATTTCATGTAAAAAATTAAGAAACACATTCTATGTCCACGTTAGCGATGCCAGAAAGCTTATTCATTAATAAATAAATATACAATATACCATAGGTTTTTTTCGCTGAAAATGCAAAAAGTTTAAGTATACTTCGCACAAGAACAAAAAGATAGTTTTGTTTCTAACTTCTGAATTCCTGTTAACGCTAGATTTTAAAATAAGGTCTCGCTGTAGAATTTGACTTTTCTCTCTTACTGAATAGATAACTATTTTTTTATTCAATCAATCTTCATTTTACGCCATCAAATAATGAAACTGTAATCATAAAACAGTCAGCACTGCACAGACGCTCGCTGACGTCCGAGAGATCAAAGTAACGAGCAGCAGCCGGCGCGGCGCGCGCGCACCCACGGCGGTGGCCGAGATCTGTTTCGCATCGCTCAACGAATGATCGTTACAAAATAATCATCAATCATGCCGTAAACCGCCCATCGCCCCGAGACGAATGTGCCGGCGCCCACGAAACATCTACGCGTAGAAGAAAGCAATACCGTCTCGCGCGTGCATCTAATGCCTTTATAATTATTTAACTGGTTTTAATTAAAAATATTTCAATAGACTATCTAATTGAAGATGCCATACTTTTATTTTGTTTTAACATGTAATAATTTTAAGTTAGGTGTAGACTACAACGGTACACTCCACGTATATGTAAAAGTTTTAGAAAAACATAATCATGATCAAATGTGAGTTTTTAATTTAATAATTGTCTTGCAGTATTTTAACATAAACTACTCTTTGCTAGACATAACTCTTAAAGGTTTTTAAATATTATAGCTGCAATATTTCACTATTAGTATCCTTCAACCGATCCCTTGTGGCTATCTCTTGATTATTCTTTATGAGACTTTGACGAAGAGTTTATACACCATGAAAATGTTTGAGCCGTCCTTGGTAACTACGGGTCTGATAGTGATTAAAACATATTTTTTCCAGAATATTATTGCTTATCTGATAATTTTAATCAAAGAATTGTAGTTTCTTCGTTTTTACACTCTTTGAGGGAGAAAACTAATATATAACCAAAATATTATTTTATCTGCTATTTCACGAGAGAACGTGCCATTGGACAAAACTGATACGAATCTACTTCAACCATTTCGACCATTTCATTTCGACCATTGAGTGTTCACTGTAGGACATAAGGCTCCTTTTATAGACTTCCACAACGTGATAGTCTAAGAGCTGTCTAAAAGTCTGGTCCACCTGCAACCAACGGTGCTCCGGGACTCTGACCTTCAGTCCACTAGCAGTGGGAGGTGGGGCGACCTCTACTCGCTACAATGTCCAGTTCGTGGCCCCCACTCACGAATCTTTCTTCCCCAGCGATTATCGGTTATACGAGTTATGCAGTCTGCCGAATGCAGCTTCAACTTACTGATTTTGTGAGCTATGTCCGTCACTCTAGTTCTTATTTGGGTTTTTTCGTTAAATCTGTTTAGTCTTTGTCTCATTGAAGAGTGTCTAAATTTAAGCACAATTTTATTATAAACGTTTGTGATGTTTTTTTTCGAAGATTTAAACTTTCAAGTAACCAAAATCACACTGTATTTTATGCGATAAGTATTTCAAGGTAATAAATACCTGTCTGCCGTACCTAATACGATTTAAAGTTAAAAATTGAAATATGTTATTCATATATAATAATATAAGAATAAATTAATTTTCATTGTTTCATTTCATTCAAATACATTTTCATTGTTTGCATATTTACGGTTTTATCTACGGAAAAAATATCGGTACAGAATATGAAACTCTATGCAAAAAAATGAATTGTGATTAAATACTCTTAAATATACACAATCGTGTCAGTAATATGCGTCGACTACATCCAATTCCATCTTTCTAATAAATCTCATTGCGTATATTGAAAATGTTAACTGCGCCTCGCGGTCAAATGACTCCTTTCGCCGATGCCGCTTCGTGGCCGGAGCCGGCGATCGGCCGTCTATGGCCACTGATTAATGCGCGCGCGGCGTCCGCGGCGCTAACTTGTTGCGAACAGCGGACCATCTCGCACTGTCAGAAGACCGGCCGCCTCCAGAGCACCGGGGCCGGGGGCCGAGCGCCAGTAGACGCGCTTCCTCGCTGATTAATCGACTTCCTCGGAGCCTCATCTGAGCCTATATTGCTGCTTTTAGTTAGTTGACGATATGGGTATACGAATAAACGGATAGACATATTTTCGGAACGATATTTCGTGACATTATCGTACACACTTAATACATACGATGTGTTCTAAAAAAAATAACGAAATATCGAAATATAACTTTCATTACAAAATATAAAAATATAACACACATGCAATTGTTTTACATTGATAATGTTTAAGTAAATCGTAAAATAAGCAATAAAATTCAATAGAACCTAAAACAGAAAAAATGTACTTCACTAAAGTAATTTTAACCGGAAATTCATAATTTAAACGTTCATACTTCACTGTGTCTCTAATTTTCCCGTACAATAATTTTATACAAAGTGAAATTCTGTTTGCCTCGTCTTTTAGTACTGAATTGTGAATTTTAAATACGAAATTAAGAGAAACGAGAGATATAATCGTTACGTCCCAGCGTTTGTGTTTTCTTCAATAGACGGCCATAACTTTTTCGACTTCAGCGTGGGCCGTATAAAATTTCCTTGTCTTGTATATTTTGTTTTCTTGTACGTCATAATACGAGTACCCTTCGTGAAGGTAATAGCAGCGGATCATTTTGGAGGAAGGCAAGCGGAAAAACGTTCCCTTTACTAACGCTGGGAGACACGATAGCGGTCGAAACGCGGCGTTTTTTATTACACATCTAAAATAACACTAAAAACTACGAAACCTGTACAAGCTGGTGGATATGTAGGCTCCGTGCAGACAGAGCTTACGTACAAACGTATATTATTTTTGTCAAAATCCGTGATAAATATTCATTTTAAAACGCATGTAATATACAATTACCGGGATTAAAATTCATGTCTCCGTCTGTCTGTTTCTCTATACGTTCATTTATAATTAAACAGTAGTTTGACCGATTTTGGCATAATTTGGAATACAACAATAACAGCGGTTGCACAATGAGTTATATAATATAATACAACATCTAGTCATTTCCTGCCTATTTTGTTGTACATAAATTCTATTCAAATACATCCCGATCTTACTCTCTATTGCAATGCCAGTTCGGATGCTAATCTTGGCCATCCCTTAAATTATACTTTGGAATATGATACAGAAATAGTTTTAGATGAAAAAAATTAGAAAAAATGGTATTTGATTATTATAAACAACAGTATCTAATGAAGGGCTAAAATCGTCATTGGTATCAGGACTAGAATCGCGAGTGGTACCAGGATCGGCAATAATATCGTTACCGAAATCAAATGCGAGAATAGAAATGGGATCAGAAACAAAAGAGAGACCAGCACTGGACCCAATACATCAACCACATTTAAAATCACAACCATAACCGGATCGGAATCACAATTGGCATCGAGGTTATGTATGTAAAATATGAAGAGACTCTTTCTATATCCACGTGGGTGAAACCACGGAGGAATTGAAACACACACACACACACACACACACACACACACACACACATTTTAAGAAAACACACTGTTAATTTTAAATTAACGTTCAGCATAACAGACGGGTAACGGTTAGTGTTTTACTTCAGATTATAGAAAATGATCTGAGTATTTTATAAACCGCTAGAAATATTATGAGGAAATAGAATATTTTTACTGTGACACAAAAAAAAATGAACTCGCAGATCTGATGGCGACATAAAATTTTTATAGAAAAAATTTTGAAAATTCTAAATAATAATATAATAGACCGTAGATAGATGTGAATACTTTTCGTTGCAGTGCAATTGGTTAAAAAAGTCATTTAGGAAACACTTGTCCGCGCTACAGTATCAGAGCGCCCGGGCGGGCAAGTCGCGTGCCTGTGGCGCTTCGCAGAGCCGGGGCTTCCAGATTAGATGCAAACGACGGGCTCCGCGCTGATGGCTCATTTACCTCTTGAATAACGCATCACTATTAGACCTTTGTGGTTGTTACTTTTTCTCCGGAATATTTTTTGTACGTATTCGCATCTTATGCTCAAGCAAAAAAAACCTCTTCATATTTACTTTACGCAGCCCTAATATCTAAGGAGCCTAGAGATAAAACCGTTAAATGCCTCCTAATGGAGTTCCTCCGAAGGGCTGTTTTCAATTTCCTGCGCCGTGGAGTATTCTAATCTGATTTAACTTCGAACTCGATGTCTATCCCAAATATTAAATTTGTTGCGACCGATTCTATTAAAACTCGCCGGCGAAAAAGTCGACTAGGTAAAATTTTAGGCGGTCGATCGGCGCGTATACATCACGACTTTTCATCTTTCTACTCGTACGGCGGACGTGCAGACGTACATCGATTCACGCACTGGTGTCTGCTGGACGTCGAATGTGCACATATTCGACTGGGTATCGTCGAGTGATCAAAAGATTCGTTGTGGCCGTGTCCAAAATGAAAACAATTCCATCGGAAAATTGTGAGTCGGGTCGTAATCTCGACTAATCCCGGTGATTAAGAATTACAACCGTAGGATGTAACGAAACGGAATGGGTGATAATTCGGCGCGGCGCGGGGCGCGGGGCGCGAGAGGGCGGCCGCGGCCGAAAGGTTTCACGGGGTCCCGCGCCAAAGAATGTACTTATAATTTCGTTTGTGTTAACGTCATAATTAGCGCGGATTATACAAATTTAGTTCCGCTGTTGCGTCGGTCGCTTTCCTCGCGTTCTGATCGTGATTCCGTTTTATTTTTGTTACCGACAATGTCATAAAATGGACGCTAATAATTATTAGAGTTTATTATCTTTAGTGTTCAGGATACTCGATGAAGAAAAGGAATCCTTATAAGGTTATTCTCGAGTCTGTCCGTCTGCCATGGGCTATTATTATCCGTATTTACTGAATGATAAATGTTATTATATGAAATGTAAAAAAAAATGACAAATACAGCGTGTTATCAAATGCAGGCGTTTGTTACGAGAAGTACAAATATTTTTTATGTACATAATTTTCTAATGCATATTTTAATTCGACGTCAAACAAAATCAATCATTCCCCGTCTTATATTCGAAATTACTTATCTTAAAACTTTAAAAAACATACTTGGTTTAGGGTCTAATTCATAATTTACAGTATAACTTTAAAGAAAATTTATTTAAATTTTTATACTTCTGTGGAAGACGCAAAATAGTCGCGAAGAAAATGGTTATTAAAATGTGTTATTTATAGTGTGGAATCCTTTCCATTCATTTTTATTTACGCACTACTGCAAAAGAAATTAAATTATATTAAACAAAACAATCCTCTGATTTGCACTTCAATAATTGAACTTTTCAGCTGATGGCTAATTTTGTACGATGAGGTGAAAGTTTGTTTAGATATAAAGGCTAAACCCATTGTTTTGAAAAATTAATCTAATTAGAAATACTCTATCCATAATATTTTTAGTAACAACAGCAATCAGCTCTACATTTTGCAGCAATACAAATTTGTAAAGATTGGCATTTTAAATTACTCTACCATTAGCTCTACCATTCAATCAATTATTATAGTAGTCTACGCGGACCACGTCGCGGATAATAACTAGTTTATTATACATAGCGTGCAGATGAAATTGCAGACTTTGATGAAATGCAAGATTAAGAAGAGAGATACCATAGAGTAGCAGATGTATGCTCTATAGTCTAAAAACATGTTCTTGTCAAAGAAGTAAATTTATTTCTTTTCAATTAATAGGAATACCGAAGTCATATTAGAAGAAGAAAGAACCTAGAGTTTCATCTATTAAACAGCTAACTAGTTTTTGTCCGTAACTCCGCCCGCGTGGACATATAATTAATTAAATAATAATATTAATTATTATTAATATACTATCGAATTCTGATCGTATATAGTTATCAGTAGTATATTTAAGTTCCCATCTCACAGTTAGTGTCATTTTGATCTTATTCTGCTGTTATTCCGATCGCGCCATTCGCCTCAATTCCGATTTCGATCCTGCTTTCGATATCGATTCCGCCTCCTTGTAAATTATTGCACAGGAACGCATTTGTGGAGGTATAAAATGTCATACGTACAATCTAGAAAATATTCTACATGTATGATTAATTTCACCTAAGTTCATGTAGTCGATTATGCGTAATTGAGTAACAAACAAACAGTGTCATAAAGTGTCAAAATTATAATATTGTAATTATAAGATGATTGAGAAAAAGAATCAGTGTAAAAACCCTATCGTTCTTTTTCATTTACTATGACTTTCTTATTATTAAACAAGTGTTATTGATCATATAATTACAATCGGATTGTTGACACACTCTCTCTTACGATCGCTGTCGCTCTACCTTGCTCTGTCACACCATATATTCCTCTCTGCCCCTTCATCTCAATTCTCATGGACCCCTATAACACCGTTTCTTCTCTAAGCAAAGCAAAGAATAAGCATGATCGACAGAATGTTTTAGTTATAAACATACAAAAAATAAACAGTTACCTATATTTTATGTGACAATGATTTCTATCAGTTTTCATTAAAATTGGTAAGAAATTGTTGAGTTATGAGTAGACATACAGACAGAAAGACAAATAGACCGTAACTTATGTATCACAAAATCGTGCGCTCAGTTATAACATTAAAATTTATTAAAACGAATTTAACTATTTTGAGCTAGGAAAAGACATAAAAACGAACTGACAGACAAAC
Organism: Eumeta japonica; assembly: GCA_005406025.1. Classification (NCBI taxonomy): domain Eukaryota; kingdom Metazoa; phylum Arthropoda; class Insecta; order Lepidoptera; family Psychidae; genus Eumeta; species Eumeta japonica. The sequence goes on along the minus strand of BGZK01002001.1, from coordinate 26,260 downwards.
AAACAAAAAATAGTCCAAATCCGTTCCCTAGTGTCAAACTATTGTGTTCGATAATGTCAAATTTCTTCAAAATCGAATACAACGGCCTAGGCGTGAGAACGTCACGTTCAGACAGACAGACAATCATACAGAGACACTTTCGTATTACTAATATTAGTATGGATTACATGTAATTAATTAGTAGTGCAGTTAACTTTGTAAAGCTACATAAACAAAATGATTCTGATATTTAGGATGTTTAATGTCAACTACGCTATGCTATGGTGTATTTATTTTTGAATCCCTTTATCATGGGGAAAATGATGTGTCACTTGAAATCCAACCGTTACTACACATCACTGCGATGGGGGCTAACTGTACAAACAAAAAGAAATCGTACCGTTTTCTATTTCGCGGTAACTTGGACAGCGACTGCTCTCGAAGAACCGGCTAATCGGAACCACGCGCAGAACACGCCACTAGCAGCGATAGCGCACGCTCTTAATTCACCTTCTGTGTCAGACGAGCCGTGTGACGAGACGGGCCATTTTAATTAAAACACGCTAATTAAACGTGACGTAATTCGGTTCAATAAAGAAGACAGGGAATTCGTAAACGTCATAAAACACTTTCGAGCAAAACATTCGATGTGATTATTAAAAATCAGGAGCAGGATGAAAGCTGACTTTCTTTTAGTGAATCCAATTCGATTCACAAGCAAATCTGCATATTAAGAACGCGTCTTTTACGGTAAAAAGAAATATGACCATTTCTGTCTGTTTTGACTTTACGACGCAACGTAGAAAGTGAGTGGGTGAAAACATCAATTTTAATATAAATTATAATTTGAGGCACTTTTCGAATGTTACATTATATTTTTCTACATACATATTTTTTAGTATTGGGTTTTTATACCTTTAATATCGAATTTTCCTCGTATAGTCTATAGATTTACTATCAAAATACATCTCGGCTGACTTACGGGTTACAAATTTTGTCAGACACAAAAAGATGAACAATTCATATTATCTACAATCTGTTGTATAAGGCTTTATGCGCAAAAATTCATAACTAGGCGCTTACTTGCAATGTATAGTAATAAACAACAGCCAACCCACTGATGGCCCTCGAATCTGCTCTACCACTATGAATCAACAATTATGATTGATCGGAATAGATTGATAAGAAGTACAGTCGAACCTCCTTCATTCGCTCCGCGATAAGTTAAAAACCTCCAAAACTAGAAAAAACTTTTGTTCCCTTCCCTTCAAGCCCAAGTACCTCCATTACTCGAAATCTTTACTCACTATTAGTCGAAATAATCAGTGCATCCCTACAAGCCATTGTGGTACATATATATCCTCTATAAGTCAAAATATAAATTGGACCTCTAAATCTCGAACATAGCACTGTTAACATAATTATTTCAAACTTATTCTACAGCTCAAAGAAAAATAAGTTCCTGACTTTAAGAATTTGCCGCAATGTACCCCACTGTGTCTTAGAAAACAATTTAAGGGTGTAAAATAAATAGGATTAGTAATTCTAAGAAATGATAAAGGAATTTAACACTGACGTTAACACAAGTTTTCCCTGCTTGATGTCAGGTGCTTCATTTTGATGCTTATTATTATTACTGACTTTATTTGAACGTTATCAAAGCAAGGCATTTGTTGTTGATTGAAAAATTTTTAGAAGTAATTTAGTTTTACCGCAATACATATCCGTCTAAATCAAAATCCTCCATAAGTCGAGAACTCTATAACCCGCATTTTTTGGCTTTTTGGCTTTTTGGCTTCTCCCATGATTTTCGACTTAAAGAGTTCGACTGCATTAGTTTTGTAGATCCGTCACATCGATGAATGACAAATATATATACGTTTAGTGCTAATTCAGCACATCATAAGGAATATATCACAGTCACATTCACCGGCATGCTCAGTAAACTGTTACTTGTCACAACCAGGTACACCAGATTATTGTATACTAGCCTTTGCCCGCATGGACATAAAATTAATCTTTAATCTATCACATCACCAGTAACGTCCGCTCTCCGTTTTGATCCTAGTCTAGATCACGATTCCGATCCTGGTCTCGGTCTCGATTTCAATCCCCACTCCGCTTTCCATTCTGAAGTAGGAAAAATATTTTTATTACTTCTCTTACGAAGTAGGTTTTTGAACATCCTAAGAGAACCTTACTTTCAACTTTAGTTATATATATGATGGTACCATCGCTATATATATATAGCCGTATCTTCTGTTCAGGGGTATCCATGATATATAATTTCAGGTAAATCCGTCCTGTAGTTAATTTTTTAATTGTTCTATAGGAACCTTAAGCCTTTTCAGGATAAATTGTATAGGAAGACATTAACTTGGTTCATAAGCCATCCCTATTCTACATTTCTAATAAATTTGAACAATATTTTTTGCGTAATGCGCATACTTACAAATAAATAGTGAATCACAACTTTCTAAAATTGCTTATTTATCAATTATATTGACAGTAATGTTTAATCAAGTAAAGATTTCCCAATAATACATAATGTACCAATGTCCCGCAATTATTTTATTAAGCATATGAATTATTAGCGCAAATTTTTCAAAAAAAAAATTTCACTCTCTTTCTTCCTGTTGTATCCATTTATTTAATTCAAACAGCTGAATGCACCTACTTATTAAAATGTTAATATGAATTTTATAAACATTTTTAAGTACAGGTTAAATCTGATAAAAATTCTAATGAAATTTATTATTGAAATGTGAAAGCAAACGTATATTTCCTTATCACGAACCTATCAATATTCAAAAAATTAATATTTCTAGACGAAGCATTAGTATGAGGACATAAACGACATATAACACGGAAATGTAGTCCCTATATTTTTGTTATTCAGAGAGTTTATTCGTTTCAAAGTCGCGACGATTAAGAAAATAATAAATTTTGTGATATTTTAAGGAATAGTTCAATCATACAGACATAAATATTGACAGTGTCAAATGGAATTTTTCATGGAAATTTATATTCAATTAATATTTTCAGGATAAGCAGCTTAGATTAAACATAAGACGACTACATTTATTGTATTTTTGTTAGCTGATTTTCACCAAACTTTATTGTATATGCCTAAGTGCAATCTAATTCAGAGCTCCAGTGTTTAGTACAATTATATATTCCAATATATTTGTATATTCTCGCTTAATTTGACAGGCGTGCACACTAATTGTTAACCTATGCCCTACTGAATGGTGTCTGACACCCTTACAAATCTTCCTGGAGTGATATTTGTTTTAATATTTTCGGTTCACGATAAGGTCCAGACAGCCGATAAGTAGCTGCTGGCTATTGCTTGTCATCTAGAGGGTACTGACGCAATCATTTCCGTGACCGGAATTATACTACCGTGTACTGAGGATCATATTTCGAATGGACATTTCAAATAAAAAAACGCTAATTGGTTTATAACATTTTCCAGTATTATGTACAAAATTCATGTGTATCGAGATGCATTGACAAGTTTCTGCCTGTTTAAAGTTGATTACAAATCGAAATAAACATAAATTGAGTATCACATCAATATTTTTTTAATTCTTATATAGAAAATTAATGTAACTATTTAATCCAAAATTACAAACCTGATTCATTGTTTTTAGACTGTTACTAAGCTATTTTAATTTTCTTTTGTATTTCAAATAATGAAATTTACGTTTTCATGTACACCAAAGTTAGTTACGTTTCAATCAATCGTATAATTATTAAGAATTGTTATAGAACGATTAAATCAAAGCTATTCAAACTCAACTCAATATAATAAACGCATTATATTCAAACCAAATGGAAATATCAAAAGATATCAAAGTAAAAAATGAGTTTGCAATTATAAATATTTACCTCCGATATTATTTGTACTTCAAGTGCGTTAGAAATTAAGCATAAACGAAATAAAACCATCTGATTAATCTTAATTTATATAAAAACAAAACTGTAGAGATTTGATGGAAACCTTTTCTTTTTAACATTTTAAAATGGGGCTAACATTGCCCAGAGTTAACTTTTGCTCAGTAAACTATCACGCGTAAGTGCACCGACCTCGAGAGCTACCTCAATTACTCGTTCGCGTGCGTATAACAATCTTGAGAGAGGAATTTTCTCATCTGACGCGTGTGGGGAATTGCTGTTTCGAATAAGCAGATTTTAAGCTGTTTACTAGTTTCCTAAATTCGAGAAAGAACTATTTTATTTCTAATAAGATAAGATCGATTCTCATGGCAAAACCGAAAATGTAGGTCTTCTCGTATGAGAATCAGCGCGTATGTATACTTCAATATTTATAAGAGTCTCCGAGTATCGTTTTTTTCATGCTCGCATTACGATTTTTCCTTTCATTGACTCGCTGTACAATTATTGAAGTTTAAATCATGGTTCGCGTAAATCGATTATTTGCAGCGACATGTCATGAAAAGTCGTGAAGTCATTTTATTGCTTTACTTGTAGCGTGCAGTGGATCGAGAACAAACGCAACGATAGGCCAGAAGAACTCACTCGTACAACCCATACAACTTTCCACTGTCGATGATGGGGCATTTCTGGCACGTGGCTGTCAGGCCTGGCGGCCTCCGCGGCGTGCGCGTCAGTCCAATGCGCGTTGGCGACTTCGCGTGACATGGAAGTTTTTGCTGAACTTTGTCTTACACGCCCCTACGATCACGACGTTATCCTTCGCAATTTCAGTTTATATACGAGTGTCGTCACGTTCGTTCTAATTTGATTTTTTTAAAGGTTCAATACAATAGTGCAATGGGATTATTAACTTATTTTTAAACTTACTTAAGAAACAATGAAACGCAATAATAAAAATAACCAAGATATTAACGTTTGAAATTGCCAATTAGACAAAGATGATACTATTAAAAATTGACGTCAAACTTCAGTACCTTCTTTAACAATAGTAACAATATATAATAATAATAATAATAAAACTGTAACTGATTGATATCTGTATAAGGGGAAATTTATGAAAATATAATATGTTTTTTTAAGTGCAATAGAAGCTAAAACAATTAGTTTTACAATTTTTTGTAGGTCTGCCTGTTTGTTTGTTCGACATCAAATAAAAATCATTGCATGGAATTGAATAAAGTTTTCGCAAGTAGGCTACTGGAGATCTAAATTAAAAAATAAGACGTTTAATTTCAATATACTATCGCCTTGAAGCCGAATTATGTAAAACTCTCTTAAACTGAAAATTTTAATTGAATATTGAAAACTCTCTTTACAATTTCGTGTTCGTATGGTGTCAAATCAAGTTATATTTTTATATTACTACACTTTTAAAGATTGAAATGAAGAACAGGAGCGTGATCGATATCATGGCGGACAGAACGTTGTCAGTCGATATAAAAACGTAGAAATTCATTCTGTGCCATACGTGTGAAGCTGCGAGCAATAGTCATTATAACTAATATAAGCTCACGGGTAGAAATAAAACAATCTTTTGCAAAAAGGGGGAAGCAGACCACAGATTTCCACATAATACAAATCTCTTGTTTCACTGACATCCATCAAACGGTTCTTGTTCTCTTTTAAATGATTAAAATGAGGCTCTTCCGTAAGGTTCCTTCTTCTCTCCTGCGTTCGTATTATACGCCATTGCGAAGGTTACGTGACTAACTTCACAGCGGTAGAGTTTTATACATTATACTGTACTCTACAAACTTTTTTCTTAATGTGTTTTCATTCATTCTTTCCAGCTGGTCAGAACACCATAACATACTTTTTTCAACTCTAATCACGACATTTTTATTAAAACACACTGTTCGGTGGCATCACTATTCCTACATCTACCTTTCAAACACATTCCACACACACTACACAGGAATAGCATCTCCACTGGACTGATTCTACTTTCGTGTTTTTTCTGTCACACCCAACTTGCGCTTTCATAATAACCATAGGAACCAGAACTCCACAATGGATAGCCAAACGAAGAAATGTAAAACAGGATTTTATAACACGTGTAGAACTCCGTCTCACATATGTCGTATGAAAATGACAATACAAAAAGGCTTCGTTAGCTTCCAAATGTGTCATGTTTTAATTGATATATCATTTTCTCTAATCACATATTTAATCTTAGTTTATGTCTCATCAAGAAATAGAAGATTTGCTGTCGATGAACCTATCGGTGCCTTCATGCCAGGCAGGCATATTGATTAAAGAAACAATGTATTTAACTAGAATCACTTTGACGAAAAAATACTAACCTTAAGGAAGCCGACGTTGTCACCCTTGTCGCCCAATAAACTTCGCTAAACTCGGTAGTGGGCGTCGTGAATGCTTTGTCAAACTATCTACACTCGTTCCGAATTGCGGTGGTGTAGCTTTGTAGTGGTTTCATTTCAATATCAGATACGAATATTGTTATTTTCGGTCTTTGTTGTAGAAATTTTCATTTGCGGTGAAAACATCCCTAATTATTATGGAACAGGAGTAATATTTCCAGTTATTGATATTAACTTATAGAAAAATAATATTATATTGACAGTAAAAGAGGTGTAATTGTACACGAATAATTTTTTGAAGATTATAAATCATGAAGTAGGTAGGTAGATACATTCTCATTGCAATAAAACTTACATTTATTTTTTTCATCGGTTAGTCTATTTACTTGCTTATTTAAATATAACGACAATTGGAAAACGCTGAATCCATTGCTATGGAATTTTTCTTTTGATTAAGCCATAACTTTGGTTAAAATTAAGCCAAACTTATCATAATCAATTAAATAAAACAGAATAAGTTGTTATTTTCAGTTATAGATATGTAGCTTTATGTGATAAACACTAATAAACAATCGGCGAAACTGTATGAAGTGTGCATATTTTCAATGTAACAAAGGTCATAAATTTGTATACATAAACATTTTTGAGATTTTTGAACTGATAAATATAAAAAGGTATATGTTAGTCATATTACATCACCGTATATATGTTAGTCATATTATTTTATGATCATTAAATTATTTACACCATTAATATTATTAAAGAAAAAAAAACATAAATAGGTTAAAGTGTCTCGAAGTTATTTAAAGTTTACATAAATCAGGCACGCATACGCGCACACACTTAGGCACACAGATATATGGACGTCATTGTAAAAACAGTCTCCATAATAATTATTTCCGTGTTCCTACTGCTATCGCTAAAAGTCTGATGCGTTTCTGTTATGATTGCCACATTGGATTTATATAAATGAATAAAATAAATGGAGATAGATTAATATCCAATTAATTTTCATTCGGTGTATACTAGGTTCTGCTAATAGCCAGTGAACAGTAGTTTTTTTTGGCGAGTATTATCGCGTAACTTCTAACCTTTAAGGAGTGCTATGGCTTCCATCATAACCTCATCAGCGTAATATAATAAGGACCATACGCAAAAACTTGAACCATATGAACAATAAAAAAAAGAGCTCAAACCCACTTTAAGTGTTTTCATATTTGAGGGACTCCCTAGATTTTCCTGTGATTCTACCATTAGATCCTGGCTTGGTAACTATAGGACCACCTTGGGAGTACACCCTTACAAACAAAAAAAAATTTGGTCAACAATTCACAAAATTATCGCTGAACATACATAAAAAAAATACATGCGTACAGACGAACACAGAAGCTCCCCCTATTTTCAAGTCGACAAAAACTAAAAATCGACATTACACCGAATATATGGAAAGCAAGATGTCAGATTGACAACATAAAAATTTCGTATTGTTTCGTAAAATAGTGCACAAATTGCATTCAAAAATATACAAAAAGAAAAGATGAAGTTTCTTATCATCGATGAGTTATAATTTTTTTCGTCACTTAAATTACATTAAATTCAAATAAAATTTTAACTTACACGCAGCTGTAGTTGCAGCTGGAACTCAATAAATTTAATGTGATATTAACATTATTTAAAAAAAATGAAATGACGTTTATCTTTTTTTTTCGTTCCATTTTATAATTTAATGCATTCCTATGAACATGCCCCTATTTTCTATACCAATGTACATTTCTTATGTAAGTATGTAATTGTTGCTGTATTTTAAAATATGCTTTATTATCAGTTACTAAACCAAATATACTTGTACAATTATAGTTTTTAAAAATAAACACTACAATATTCACAACAGATTAATAATAATATTGACTAAATAAACACTATTGAATAAATTTTTCAATAATTATATAGCAAATAAATTTGTTGTTATATCTTGATAGATTTGACTCAAATTAGTCGCAACTATATTTTACAACTAAATAATCTAGCAGTAGATACTTGACACTACCGACTAATGGTGTAACAAACCATCAATGAACTTAATAAGTTACGGTTCGGTTTTGTAAAATAAGATTTAAAACAAAAAATTCATCGATAACATCTTATTCTATCGATCAAAGTATCTAGTCAAATTGTTTATGAGTACGTCTTTGTCGTGTTAGTGCCATTTATGCTCGTCGATATCACGAACATTATTAAAATGAGAATCGACGTACTGTTGACTGTCCCATCCGGGTCTAAGGTTTTCCCCGATGTCCCGTTGTCGTGCAGTACCCGCGGTGAAGATAGATTGACCGATTTTGGTTTACGATTTCCGGTTTTGTACTGTTATTTGTAAATCTTAAGAATGCGTATCTAGTTACTGTCGCGGATGATTTTAAAAAATACGACCAACAGCATCTACACGTCAGATCGTCAGAGCGAGACCGTGAACATCGTTGTAATAGTTTTACGTTTAAGATATTTTAATTCCACTATATTTGTTGTAAATGGCCACTATTGTTTGTATGGTCATCCCAAAATCTCATACTGAACCCTATTTCATACTAACTTATTTATGAAAAATCGGTACCTGTAAATTGGAAACGAATGAACCGATAACCGTAATGTGATAAAAGAAAAGGGAATTGCTAAATTAATATTTTCACAATTTATAAAAATTAAGGCAGTTTTTAGTAAAAAAACAGAAATTCTACTTTTTTTTAGATAAATAAAATAGAATTCTTCCCTTTCTATTTTTGCTTCAGAAAGCGAATATTCTCCGATATTTCATTACACTGTGGTGGACGTGGATATTTCATCAACTTTGTTGCAAAGTACTGGGGCTGACCGTTCGCCCGGTGTGGGAGAGCTCTTCGACCGAAAGAGTTACGCCGACCATAAAACGGGTAATATAAGATTTAGTTGCGCTGATCAAACGGATTTTTTATATTTTCTAACCAGACGTTTTATGGGGCGGAACTGTAAACGAATCGCGAAATGCACCTCACTCGATATGCGAGTCCATTCCATCATTAAACGTTACTCAAGTAATGTCTTCAGTAACAAACGACTAAAATATATGGATCTACAACTAATTATGGACGTTCATTATTAAGAACTTTTTTAACTATAGAAGTTTTCCTGTTTCAAGAGACCTTAACCCGAATAGTATTTTAAGTAAGCTAATAAAACTTTCATCATTTCAAAGTCAAAATATAAGCTTCGTCAGTATCAGAAGCTTTCGCAATCATCTCGCATGTTGTTTAGAGTTTTATTTTTAAAGTACATCAACTTCCATCGCCGTACTACCCATATGGCTCTTACACGATAATAAATATTGATGTGTCGGATTTTAATGACCTCACACTGCTTTGTATATATTTATGCCTTAAACAAATAATTTTTGGCACGCACCGTGTACTTGTGTTCGTTTATTGTATTCTCACTTAATTGACTACCGATACTTGGTTGGTTTTACTCACATTGCAATACGTAGGCGGCGAGTTCGGCGGCCAAGTCGAAGTTCACCGGCAGACGTCCGCGCAGCACGTCCTGTTTCACCTGCAGGAACAGCTGGTATCTGGCGGACAACATGACACAATTAAATTGTTGAAGCTATATTATTCAATATATTTTGCGTGATTGATTTAGAATCGCAATAACTTTTCATATCAATAACTACACGCACTTAGCTTCGCCTATATAGAAAAAAGTTTATATAATTTCATAGACATAGCATTCCGTAATAATTTTCATATTTATTATAGGAGCAAAAATAAACACAACTATTAATGTTCTTGTAATCGGGCCTCTATTCATAAGTCTGTGACGTCCGTCATTCAATCCGACAGTCTGTTTGGCTTACTTTTGAAAGGCTGTATCGCTTAAATTGTAATATGTAGGCATTTAAAATATTTTCGTATGTTTCGTATGATATTGTATGATATTAACAGATATCTTAAGAAATAAAAAAGTAAAAATTAATGTTGTATAGTGGTACGGAATCCACAGTACACGAGTACCAAACTCGCATTTATTGAACTCGTAATTAAGTATTGTCGTGGCATACCGATAATGAACACATATATACTTAGTACTTAAGTAATTAAGTGAAATTTTCCAATACAACAGTAACGATAGTGAAGATTTTTTCTTTAATTAAGTCTCAATTTTTTTGTGTATTTTGTACGTTTTGATTCATTGCAGAAACACACAACGATAAATAGAGATACTTTGATCGAAACAAATAATCTGAATAATTACACCGGCTCCCGTTTATTACATTTTCTCCTTAGTTATTCCATACTTTACGTTATGTAATTTATTAGATTCTGTAATAAATGGAATGTATAAGAAAATTCTAAGGAATAAAAGCCTTCAAAGGGAAATTAAATATTAAAAGGCCATCACAGTGAAGGTTTTCCAAGATTTTACGAGCATTAAACCTCGGGCCTTATCTAAAAGGAAGAAGACATCCAGCTGCCAAAGGGCGCGCCGGGGGCGCCGGCCGCCGCTCCCGCCCAATTACAATTTGGACGGTTCACTTATTTTGATACCACGTATTAACTTCACTCTGTTAATGGCTTTTATATTATTTTGACATCGGCGTGACAAAAAAAGTGATACTTTAAAGTGCCAAGTATTAATCACCTTACTGTTAGACATAGCACCAGCCCCAGCTTTGATCAGGGTGGAGCGAGATTATTTTTCAGCGCCCTCAAGTCAGTGCTCTCATTTTCCAAAAATTCTAATTCGACTTCATGATAAGGAAATAATAATTGCTTGTTTTTCAAAATAAATTTTATTGCAAACATCAGCACATATGAAGCTTAAATTAAATTAAGTAACTTTAAGTGTCGTAACACTGTTCTGTCTTTCCGAAAGCAACATCAAAAATTTTATTTTTTTGCTCAAAATTGTCTTTTGCATTTGGTTTTTCAGCGCCCCTAGTTACAGGGCGCCTAGAGCAACCACCCCACTCGCTCTATCTCTAGGCCGGCGCTAGTTAGACACACACTCCCACAATTTTTTACTTCAGCTTGAGATGTTTCTACCTTGAGACTTTTATCAGCGCCGCATTTTTATACGGCAGCAAATAAACTGATAAAATTAACTAATAGCGATGACGCAATAGTAAATTTAGTTTCTATGAACAAAGTATATAGACTTAATCACTATAGTAAACTGATGTCAAACTAGGTATACATAATACAAGATTTATTTACTTCAGAGGTATTTAACATAATCACTGTCGGTAATTCAACTCTATCTCATTTGAAAGAGTTAATCTCTTTTAACTCAATTATAGTTATCAGATCCACCTACAATTATTTCGTCTTCACAAATTAAAAGTCATTTGGAGATACTTCTAATTTTTTTTAGTTTCAATGGACATTCGAAAAGGAACGCTGAGATGAAAATGTCTCTAGTAATTGGAAAATTAAAATGTTGACTTACTAAACATTTTTGTGGTCTCTGGTATGAACTGATTCGATTTAATTTATTATTACTTGAGAGGGGGGGGGCAGGAAATCAATTTTTTTTTTAAATATTGTGTTTATTTCTATTTATGGGTTTATATAAAGAATTTAATTTCTGCATGCAATTATAAAATGAAAGGAAAAGGAGAGAAACATCGTAAAATTATATAACGATTTCGTAATGCTAGTGACGCAAAGTTTTACATTGAACGTATATCCTTACCGTCGAAGCTTTTAACCTTAAAGTTAAATTAACGTTAAACAACCTAAGTGATTCTAAAATAATAACGACACCGACAACATCAAAAGTAAGCTTCACACAACTACGTCACCGACATGTAATTAACGTTGATCGGGTACCATGTGAACTATCCACTTTATCTCACGGTTTCATCGAAAAACTCCTGACTTTTTGGTAACTTTGTCAAGTTTATGGCGCGACAGAAATAAGCGGAAGCCGGCAGATGTGCGGCGGAGGCTTTCAACGGGCGCGCGCGCCGGCCGCTGTCCGTTTACGACCACTCACGGTTTACTGCGTCACTTCGTAGTTATTTATACTTTACGACGTATCCATTCCCAGAAGCACTATTGCTTTATTACCTGACGCTGAAGGTGTAGTGTCTTGTCAAAAGGAAAAACTTTGTTCCAACTGCCTTTAATCAGTGTTAGATGCTTCGCTTGTAGAGATAGATGGATGTCCTGGAGTGGGTCGCCTTGATTGTACAAATTGGAAATTTTTTGGCCGTAAATAATTAATTGATAGTGTAAATAGCATAAGCATATTATAAATTTTATTTCGAGTATAACATTGCTGCAGTCAAATAAATGCGGACAGGCATTAATTTACAAACTTACTGTAAGCTGGAGAAATAGATTTGAATTTAAATTTTGTATTGAAGCAGGCAATGTGATCAAAATCGTAATCCATAATAGTTACCTATGAAGGTGACAAGTCGCGCAATCTAAAGTGATACGAGTACGCCTAAGTGTAAATAGACAACAGTTAGCGGCACGCAAGCTTCAAAGCTTTTGTCTTGAACTATAGCCTTTGTCCGTTCTGTACCCATTGTTTATAACTATATTAATTAAATCATCTTGTTAATTATGAAAAAACTAGACAATAGTATTACTAATGAATGATTTTCTTAAGATTTTCGTCTATCTGGTTTTGATATACTACCTGAAAATTAATTATATACTTTCGTATACCACTTCCCAAATCCAAAAAAAATATTTAAAATATATATAGTCTATAATAATTTTTGTTGTTATTTGTAAACTTGGCCAGAGGCACGTATTAATTCTGTTCTGACGACAATAACAAGTCGAGAACTTTTGTATTTATTGAAATCATCAATCAGCCGCATAGCAATAATGTAGTTTGTTAAGCGATGAATGATGTGTGAGGAGAAGCAGCCAGAGTCACAACTGGAGATTCTGTCTCATCAACCTTCTCACTTAGACAGAACAGTTGGATTGGGAGGGAGTTGAAACAGAGTCAGTCTGCCTGCCTGTTTTTGAATCTCTAAATATCACCGGAGATTTTGGGCACATTGAAATACTGGTGGGTTTTCTTAGTTTTGTTGAACCATACGTAATTGGTGATAGTGTGTAAGATGTGGTTTTGCATTGGTCGTAAGATCATTATTTGCTGTCTTTATTTATAAAATTATTATTGCATATATCTATTATATACCTTTCTTAGTCTTATACTAAAGCGGTATACCACAGTTTGAGATGGGTTTTAAAATGGAGTTTAAATGATGCAAAATTAGGGTAGCAGTCATGTTAGCGCTATCTTATGGTGATCTTGTAGAATATTAAAATATCATAAAATTCTGCAAAGTATTCTTTTTTTAAAATAAACCCAAGATAAAATAAATAATTAATAGTGTAATAAAATAAATGAATAAATCGCAAACGGAGTTTCTTAACAGCGAGATGTAAATATTAATTTTATTATTTTATATTTTTGAAAAATCCTATTTAGCAATTTCTACCCAATTACGATGTGTGAGAAAAAATACATTTTCTGTTGAATAAGTTTTATAAACTCATCTCGTCTTCATATCGTCTTCGTTAAGGAACAATACGTAATATAATTAGACATTAAAATATACTTGTAAACACACAGTAATACGAAAAACAAACGCAACAAACTTGACCAATAAAATAGTTCACTATAAACTACATGCTTAGAAAATGTCTCGTCATGTTGACACTTCGTTTTCACTTTCGTGTATCACTTCTTTTATTGACCTCAGAAATATAGCGTTATCTATCTACACGAGTACGGACGGTACGATCACAACGGGTGAGATGTTCGAACGACTCTACTTTCTCTATAGTGCTAAATAAATGTGCATATCTAATGAATTGCGTTTCCAAGATGAATTCTTGCGTATTTCGATTTCTCCACGTTTATTTATTGCGATTTGAAATATTCAAATTTGGCTCTTAAAGAGAAAAAATAAATAAAGAAAAATATTTAGAAGCAGCTTCCACGGTGCTACTTAACAGATATATCTGTTCTATGGGATCCAGTGTATAGGTTAAATATATGACCACTTTTGGCCACTAATTCACCGTATAAGTACCCACATATCGATGTCATAAGTGTGTGCATGCCTGTCATATACGAAATTATGTATACATGTAAGAAACGTATGTATGTGTTCGGATATGTCTGTGCATTGTCCATTCGCATACGATGCTGTCGTTTAGAGCGCCAAATCTAAATAAGTAATGTAGATATTTTTTGGTATTCAAATTCATTATGAATTAAAGATCCACATTATCGCTAGCGTGGCCATCATTTTTAAATCTATAGTTATTTAAAGACTATATTTTCCTTTTTCGTCATACCCCGGTGTTTTTATGAGAATATAATGCAAAAATTTATTCGCGTGTAATAAATATGATATTGATTACTAGACAATTAATTTTGTAACCATACGACATCATTATTTTTGTTCAGGAAGATTGTCTTATTTAACCTATCTTCATATATCTAGTGTTATTTTAACATTTTTGATTGTGTAAATAGTATTTGGATTTGTATTCCTTTGTCAACTCGTCCTACGAAATTAAGGAAAATGGCACGCTCCTTAAAATGCAGTGATATCTAGTGACCTAAGTCGTGTAATTTTTTTAACTATTGCGACACACGGAAAATACCCAAAATACACAAGATATCGCAATGTTAGAAATATGCAAATTGTCGAAGGAAGCTATTTATTATTGAACTTTACTCTCGAGTATCAAACGTGAGGAAGCTTAAGAGATTAAAGTAAAAATTTCAATTATGCGAAACTATTTTCCGCGACGCTAGGCCGGAACGCGGCGAGAGCGCGGGCGGGCGGCGTGCGCGGGCGGGCGGGCGGCGCCGGCGTCTCACCGTCTCCTTTTATCTCTTGTGTCCCGAGAGATTTAATGACGCAACGAGGACAATGTGTTTATTATCACTGAAGAATTTCTCATAAAGGACAGCTTAAAATATCGCCTCGACTCTATTTATTAGCGTAATAAAAGGAGACATAGATTGTACCCCCGGCGCGTTTCACGCTCGGACAAAATGTTAGAAATGTAAGTTTTATTTGCATGAAACTGTGTGAACATAAGTAAGGAAAGTTAATGAACGGAGGTATCTTAACGTATACCTATAGAGGAAAATAAATTGATTGGTCTGTATCTTCGCCGTGGCTTAGATTTGACTCAAACTTTCTAAAAAATGATGTTTTACAATATAGTAAAAACTTGAATTAGTTTCGATTGGTTTCGTCTAGCGAATGAAGTCTACTGATATAAGCTTCTCCTTTCGACTTCCAGGGCGTACGATTTATACTAGTACTCGTTGCCGAAGGTGGTCCGCAATTTTGACCACCTATCTACGTGGAGAGAGGCCCGTCCCATACTGTAACAATCAGTTCGTGGTTGCTACTCCAAAATCCACTGCCATTTTCATCTCCTGATTTTGTGAGCCACGCCAGTCACTCTAGCGCTATCGCGGCTCTTCTAGTTTTTTACGAGTTACAAAATTTTTCACAGTTTCATTGATTCCCTTTAATTTCATTCGATTGTACAACAACTATACTAGACATGCTGGAATGTGTCATCGAACGTCTATAAAATCCAGCGGTAACGTCGACCGTCAGTGACGTAGCCTACAGAAGACGTAGATATCTTTCGAACTTTGATGCTAAGGCGCGGGAAGTTATATATTTCATGTGACGTAAACAAAATTTAAAACAGAATTTCCGACATGCTGCGACCTTTTGCGTTTCTCCCGGTGTCGGGTCACTTTAATAACGCTCCGTAAATGAGCTCTCTTTAACATAAAACCTCTTCGGAATATTTTGTTTGAGATCCGAATTTTAACGAGAATAAATCTTATAAAGGTCGCGCGCGGAAAGAGCTGAGCCGAGGCGCGCGGCGCAGATGTGCTTTATTATCTCTTCTAGTCGAGTCGCCGGTGCCGCGCGCTCACCGCCGCATTATTCATAGCGCCTTAGGGCGGCGCACGCACACGTGTACGGTCTTATGATCGGCGATGGAAGAGAACATTAAAAAAAAGCGGCTAAGTGCTAGTCAGAATGAGCGCATTAGAGGTTCCGTACCACTAGGTACTCTGCGTAATGCGTTCCTTAAAAAATCGAAAATTGATAATTTGTATTTTTTTTTAGTAATTACAAACACACACTTGCAATTTTGAAGTATGGGCGGTAGATATAGACCGATAGATCTCCCGTTACATGCAAGAACATATTTTAACTTTGCGCTATGAAAACTTAAGAATTTCAAAAATTCGGATATATTAAAGGAATTTTTTTTAAGTAAATGTTTCTAATTTCGTAGGATCAACATCTTTCATGAGTGGATATTGAAAACTGGCAAAATTCATCGAGATCCTTAATGGCAGAAATATCTACATAAATAGTTAAGGTTGTACGGAACCCTTAGGTCGCAATCGTTATCGGGAACCCGACTCACACCGAGCTGGTTTAAGTTATTTGGTGTTTTACATTAAAGTTTGCACTACAATCGCAACAAGTTGGGCATTTCAATTTGATACCCTTCTTCCTTTTAGCGATAAAGAAAAAACAAAGAACATTGGAAAAAAAACAGATTTCCTGTACGAGAATCTCACTTGATTTCCTACTTTATTATTATTTGTCAAGACATCCACAATAACAACACATATTCTATGGAAATTTCATCGGTGTACGGTTTAAAAATAAAGTCGTTTAAAAGTAGGATAGAAGGACGGTCGGATAGAGTGGTCTTAGTAATAGGATCCTTTAGGTGAGAAGTACTAATAATGAAATTTCTCAACGTTGTAAAAGCTTACAAATACAATAGAGCTCCTTGAGAATTCTATAAAAGATTCTAATGACGCACTTATTTCCAAATCACATAACAAAAACATAATTTTATTTTAATTACATCCCCTTATGTGTAATTTCGTTTATTTTAATTAACAGCAATGAAATGAGTAGTATTTTTCCATCAAAATGGCTACATGAATATAATAAAATTATTATTACGACACTCACTGCATATTTAAAATATTAATGCCATATGTTACAGCTTACATTCATTTAGTAAGCATTGTAATATTGTGCAACGTACCCTTTGCCTGTAGTCCATGACCTAGAAAGAATTTTTAAGTTAATTCCTATGTACCTTACAATACTATTTTAGACGCATACATAGGTCAAAAACTTAAAAAAGGGGCGCACTTGCTTGTAATGTATAGTATAAACTGACGTTCAATATTTAAACATCACGTGCGGCTCAATTCGTGACAAAAATGCCTCGCAAAAACTATGTATGTTACATATGATAAACGTGTTTGTAAACTCTACACGACTACATTCAAGAATTTATTTTCTAAATCGTTTACCTAGAACGTGCTTCTAGCGATATTACACGTAAAAACAATTCAATAAATTTAAATATTGAGTGAAATCGCTTCAATCTGTTCTACATCTTCAAAAATTTGATTACTGTACACTGTAACCATCTATTTTACAGTTAAAAAAATATATATTACGGAGGTATTAACGCATGAAACGATCTCAAATAACGCTCTTGATCTTTCTAGTCGTGATCCCAATCCAGGACAGACGTTAAATTTAAACCTTTCTTAAACATTGTTGTCATCAATAACCAATCGATGCAAACATAAAACTTCGTGCTACGATTGCGACCGAAGCCACGAGCAAAAGCAGTATCTTTGTAAATAACAGCTTATATGTTATTTTGATGTATGAGCTATATTACTCTAAACTTTCAACTAATTCTGTTCAGCCGTTAAAGCGTGATTGAGTAATAAACATACAAACTTTCACATTTATAACATTAATAGGATTGAGAGACTTAGAGGTATAGGGTTTTATTAATAAACTTCACTCAAATTATGCGCCATCTCAAGAAGTAACGTGGCAGGGAGACATATATTATTTTCTATAGCGACGCACTATAACTTTTAAGATGAATCGCTGCACTTAAGTGAGCTTTATTAATACGACTCTTAGATTGAGCTTTATTATTAGCTTCAAATTTTATGCCGAGTCCGCAAATTCAGTTTTATAGTAAAATCTATTGTTATTATCATAAAACAATTTATTTATCATTCATGAATTTCTAGTTCATTGCCTAAGTCTACGCAGTACATAAAAAAGAAAATTAGAATGCAGCGACCTAGAAATTAAAAAGGGTCCAAATATTATATCACCGGAGTTCCCGTCGCGTAAACCCGTTGGGTCCGGTAAAAATCGACGCACCGGCGCCGGCGCTGATCGAAATCGAATTACATTAACGCAATTCGATAACGACGCGTCCTCTATCGGAGTAACGCCGGCCGTAATAACGAAATAAAAATTTGCATAACCATTGAAAAAACTCACTCTCGCCGCTTTTTGACAAAAATCGAGTTACGAACAATCCCAACATTGTATATATTTACTGACATTGTGAATGTACCAAGAGCTATATAACGTGTGTATCGTAACATGTGAATATGATAGAGTAGGCCATTTTTTTAAGTAACTATTTTAAATTAATTGCGATTGAGCTACCATTTATCTTGCGTTAAGTAAACTATTTTTTTCTAGTTTAAAACATTTAAGTCGATTTAAACGTGATTAGTTTTGTAATTTACGACAATGACTCTAAAGCTCTTAAATAATTTACAGAAGATATCTGGTAAAAGTTGGAAGTTAATAGTTCACCTTACTGTATTTCATCGTTAAGAATTATTTTCACGTGCAATTTAGTAGACAGAGCGCAATATGGATTTTCCTTTTTAAGATTTTTCACAAAAAGGAAGGTCCTTGCTTAAAGTACGATATCTGTGCGGTTCTAAAGTAAGCCACAAAAACTTTGTAATGACATAATTTTAGAAATATTAACATTGCAAAGTGTTGTGCAAATTGAAACGCATATCGACTCAGCGGCCAACACGGTATTTTATAACTTATAAAATGAGTTGCATACGCAAAAACATGTTTTCGTAAATTTTGAAATAATTAACAGGCGAAAGGCGAAACAGTCTGTAGGTACTGAATAGGTGTTTGTTGTACTGTTAGAGGTGCTTTTTAAAAAGACAGCTCTTAAGTTGTAATAGATCAGCAGTTCGCTTCCGACTCTTCTATAGTAAAAAGTGATGGACGGCATCGAAATAAATATTATAATTTAATAATAGTCAACACTATATAATACAAGACTGTCATATTTCTAAATAGCTTGAAATAAATACAGAGGAGCAACTTCAAACACGGACTTAATGCGCACGCATTTCTGTAACAATCACTGTGTATGATCATTAATTATAATGAGAAATGGAAGTTAGGATTTATTGTGAGAAAATTTTGCATTATTTTTAATTTAGAGTTCGAATCTCTTCTATTAACTTTTTTTGTAATAATTGCATTTTAAAGTGAAAAAATCAATTAAGCATTCTTATACAATTATAAATGGAGAAAATAATTAATATCTCAAAAAGAAACAACGTTCTATTAATAAATTCGCAACAATCTTTCCTCCTTAAACTTAAAAAGCTGCTATCCATAAAGAAAAGTCAATAAGTTCTTTACATCACATAAAAGTTTAACAAAAAATTAGAAATCATGCAAATAAAAATTGTTTAGTGATAATTCTAATGTAGCCGTATTACATGAGTGGCCTTTGTGTTATTTTTTTTTACTTGGAAATAATAACTATTAGTTAAATCATATTTCTTTTATTTTCAACTTTAAACAGCTTTCATTGACAATAAACTAACTAGGCGTTGTTTACATAATTACTTTATAAGGTAAATGAAATTATTGTTATGTATACTAATATGTGTATTGTGAAGCATTTCAGTATATTAAAGTTGTCAAAATAAAAATAGAGGCGGACTTACAATTATTTTATACAAGAAAATGTAATAAACATTATTTGTTAAATGTTAAGGGAAGCAAGGTAATGAAGTTGAGTTAGAACATCACAATATTTACACGATCAAAACAACAATTAATTAACTACTGACACAAAACTAACTACTGGCGCCGCACAAATTATAAATGTAATAAATAAAGTACCTCACCTCGTACCTCATACGAAATATTTCAGTTTACCTCGTGATCTCCTCTAGAAGTTTGCAAGGGTCCGCCGCGTAGAACTTGACACCGAAGTAGAACACGTGGTGCTCGGAGCCGCGAAGCTGCCTTCTCAGCCGCTTGCCCGCCTCGAGCCAGTGCTGGTGCAATAGGATAAAAATAATAAAGCCAGATGTTATTCCGTTAACGCTGTTTCGGTTTGGTATCTAGGACAGCTCATGTTGTGGGAACTGTTAACGGATAGCTTAAAGCTTTGAAACATCTTCATGGGAATATTTTTAGCGATCAAAGCGGCCTCCTTGTGACGGTATTCGTGACGCTTGGGTAAGATGCCCGCTTCAGACTCTGTATTCGATGCCCGATTTGTCAATTAACTCGATACGCGCATACAGATGTGCGGTCACGCCTCTAGTTTCCAACTACTAAAGTGAGTATCGTTTATAACTGCAGTGTAAATCTATTAGTATGACGATTCGATATTCTTCAAAGGAATAAATTTATTAATGTTTAAAATAACTTTATGCATATTATGGATCAGTTATTAACATTTGTGATATATATTACCTAACCCAGTCTTATATTAAATTTAAATTGTTTTATAATATTCTTAAACGCTCACACATAATTCTCAATCGATGTGATATACATTTTTAATACTGACTACGAAATCCGTCACACGGAAGTACCAAAACTATACCTTGTTAGACAATTAAATTATTAATACAATCTAGCTAAATATAGAATGTAACACAACCAGGCCTCGACTCACTGACAGACAGCAATCGTTAAAATGGGATATTATAGTGTTTAGTAGCGATTAAATGGCCTACAGCAGTTAGGAGGTCGAATAAAAAATAACCGGTCTCTTAAACCATTAGGCAGGGCGCCGTTGCGCAATGATTTCGCATAATAACCAGTTACCGTTTGATTGTCTTGATCGACGTAACGCAAGCCGAAGTAAGCCGTCTCCAGCAGGTCGAGGTGACGGAACACCACGTCCAACAACGCCTGGCCCGTGCTGTTGTCCTGGTACAAAACATTACAGCATTAAACATACAATAAACGGAAATACAAAATTGTTTAACGTTTTTTTATTTTTATTGCAGAGAATACTTTTTATTAAGTTCGACTAAAACATATATATAAAAATTGCATATCGTTACGTTGTACGTTGGAGTAAGTGAAAACGACAGCAGCGCGCGCTGCGATAAAATTGTGAATATTTTCAAGACGCCTTGTGTCGAATGTATTAAATGCATTTTCTATAAAATTTGCGTAACCCTGCAGTATGATAATCAATATTATCGAACCGGAGTACAACATTCATTTATGTGAATCGGCAAATAACGGACAAATATATGAAATTTGACTAATCATATTAGAAAGAAGTAAATGGCAAAACGTATTCACATGGACGCTTCGGTCTTCAGAAAACCACAGCTTTATAGTACTTTATTCAGTCTTACAAAACCTACCGTCTCCTTCAACTAATTTACTTTTTTAGACTAATATAGTACATTATTACACAAGTTACAAATATATTTAAATTTATAACTGTCGTCAATTACAAATAATCCAAAAATGTTTCATCAACAAAGCGATAATTATTGTATTATTTGTTACTTTCGTTCCAAAAAAGGATGGGATTAAAAGCGAAAGTTCTAATGGGATTTTTAATCCCTCTAAAATTTTATTTCTATAAAATCTCAAGAGATAGCTGGTGAAACAAATAACTTTCAAATATCTGTAAAATCTGTGTTAGTTATTCATATAAATATATCAGACGTAAGTACATCATTTCAACATTCTACACAATCAAAATGAAAGTGGAAATAAACAAACTGACGTGGCTGCGCTAAACACAACAATAATACCTAATTATTTTTGTAGAGAGAAATAATATAACAAAACATACATACACCATTTATGTGTCGTAAAACCAAAAACGCAATCATCAAGGGGTACTATTGTTATTCGGCTATCACCCAATTATTGGTCAAGTCCCGATGTGTCGTGGACGTTAGATGGCGCTAATGTCAATCAGGTAGCGAATATTGTGACAAATGGTTACTTTATACAAGTTTTAAAATTTCGAACATAAAGATAATAATAATATGCTCAATGACCAAATTGACGTTTATAAATCGCCATTTGTTGACGCTTGCCTGTAACTATTTGGGTAAAGTTGGTGATGATTAGTCTGTGACATTTGACAGGCATGTCTATTGGTGGTGGTATGTGGCTGCTTTAAGGATGCTTTTGTCGCTCTTTGACCATTGCATGACAGCAGCCCGCTTAACGAGGTTGTGTCGGTCGTTTTAACACTCCTTACACCCTGGTGGATGTGACTGTCGGCAATTTCCTGAGGATGTGCCCGGTTGGCATGAAACGTACGTAGAATTAACAATTTAACAGTTAGTGGACTAAGATTATTATAAAAATAAATAACACTTGCTTAGGTGTTCGATATCTGTCAATCCTCTGGAATTAATATTCAATCATTTGGATAGAGATTCGTAGTGGAGAGGCAGATTCGAGGGTCAGCGGTGCGTTGCATGCTGCATGTTAATGCATGTTGCAGGCAAGCGTCTACTATGGATTTCCGCGAATTAACACCTCACACAATACAACAGTTATATTGTTATTTCCTCGTTAATTTCATGCTAGATCAGCATATCTTCCGGATAATGCAGACAGTTACATCTACCAGAATGTCAAGAGTATTAAAACTACCAACAGATTCGCTCCCAACCACGTGACGTACAGTCGTGCAATGAATGATGCGACGATGGGTAACAGAAGCCCCTCCACCACCAGCCACAGACAATCATCAATATGCATGTTTGTCAACTGTCATAGATTAACCGTCACCAAACCACTGCCTGAATTATAACAAGCTAGAGTCCATCAACACCGATATGTAAATATTGATTTCGTCATTTTTGGAACATGTTAACGTATGTTGCAGGCAAGCATCTAATTATATTATGGATTTCCGCGAATTATAATAAGAATAATATCTTCGGATAATACACAGCACCATCTGGTCCCAAACTAAGCAACGAGGCTTGTACTATGGGTATGAGACAGTTGATATACTACATACATTTTTTTTTTGTAAATATATACATATAATACATAGAAACACCCAGACTCAAGACAAACATTAATTATTAATCAAATAGATAATTGTTTGTCTTGTGCGGGAATCGAATCCACGACCCCAGCGCAACAGGTTAGGGTCACTACCACTGCGCCAAGCAGGCACTCTATTTAATTAACACCCCACATAACAGTATGTTTATATTTATTATATTAATAATCATAATTTATCTCCGACGTCTTTTTTCAAAAGAAAGAGCAGTTATTTCAATGAATTTCTATTAAAGTACGCAAGTTTTCAAATGATAGACACGACACTCGTACAAGAGAGTTCGCGGTCCGTGAACTTAATTGGTTTTACTTTGAGTCTGCTGTAGTCAGAACGACTAATTTCATAACACTTATAAGATTCTTGATGAGATAATTAAAGTAGTGAATCCATTATTTTAAGGGTACGCATATGAGAAAAAATAATTAACAATTTAATAACAAAAATTGAAGCGAACACAATTAATTAATTAAAACAGCAGATGAAGCAAGTAACGGAAACATCTTGATCGCCGAATTAGGGAGTATTGATTCTAAATAAGACGCTAAGGAGAGATTGTATACCTAGATACCGTAAGATTCATAACTGGAAACATTATTTATTATTAAGATAAAGTATGCAAAATAGAGTCAGAAACGCATTGGTAACTCCTTTATCAATTGTTAGTATCCATGAGCGGTGATGGCGCCCGCTCTCTGACTGTTGACAAGCTCGTTTGCCCCTCGAAAACACTATAAAAAATGCATGTGTAATGAGAGCAAGTTTGAAAAGCAATAAAAATTAAAGTGTTAAGTGACAGACTAATTTACATAAGTAAGATAGATAAATAACATAAAATAAAATTTCAATTATCTCCTAAAATAAAGGGAAACAAAAAAATGCAATTAACGAGAAAGGATATGACAGTGGGAACCTTAAATATATTATATATTATAAATGAAATAAATATTTAACATATTATAATCGATTCTTAAACATCAATAAGAACTACTGTTTCATTAACACTTCCAAATTAACGAAATTGAGATCTGTGCTCTCAAATTAGGATGAAAATCGTATGCTACCATCAGCCGATGCTCACTTCTGTATTGGCCTCGGGCAGGTCGTGCTGCCTCGTTTATTTATTTTCAAATAATGACGGAGGCGCGGGGCGATGGTTTGATGCTCGCACGCGATGTATTCTTATCCCTACCGACATTACAAATGCAAATGCGTACTTTTTGCTTTGTCCTTCTTTCACGTAGCAATGGAGCCCAATGATTGAAGTGATTTTTTGAATAAAATTTTGGCAGTTTATGGGACGAAAACTTTCCCATAAAAATTATCCTTTACCACTTAGAGTGATATATTATGGTGATAGGATACTTTTTGCATCTAAATATAAACGATAATTGTCTTGGGGCGTCGCTTGTTATTGGGTTAAGTAAATTACGAAGTATGTTTATCTCTTTCTAATCAGATGTTTCTAGAGAGCATTGTGAAAATAAATCTCAAGGCGTGTCTCTGTTTTTTAACTGTTCTTGATATGTTTATAAGGGATCTATTAGTCTATTATCTAACCTGGTCTACCAATTAAATAACATTCTTATGGGATTACAAAGTAAGTTATAATTAATTTTATCGTAATAGTCATCGGTAAGCTGACCTGAATAAAGTTTGGTATCTGATTTAGTATAATATCAGAATCAGCTCTAACATATGTTTATCCCTTCAAAATACATAATTACAATAATATCTTTTAGTTTAGCCAAATTTAAAAGTATTCCACGCGGATGAAACCTCAGGATGCATGGCCGATGTAAAAAAAATATCAATATTCAGAGTAGGATCGCAATTTAAATCAACAATGAGATCGTGATCCGAATTGAGAACAGAATCGGGAACGAAATCAATAGCTAAACTATTATCGAAATCAAGACAAGGACCGAGATCAGTACGAAGAGCAGGACTAAGAATTGAGAATTCACGAGACCGAGATCGGAATGGACAGTGGAACTGAAATCGAGGACAAGATCGGGATTAGGATCATGATTGAAAAAGAGATCGCTCAATACGAAATGTCATGGAATTCGTTCTCAGTAAGCCAGAGCCGCGGGCGAAAGTCAGTTTTAGTCAGTCAGTCATTATTTACGTTTGAAACCTAAATGCCATTGCTGAATTGCTATTTTTAAAATGCCAATCTGAATTAAAATAAATTGACCAAAAATATTATTCATTATTATAATGATATCACATAATACTATACGTAATCGTGTGAACGAATGTACGTTTCCGATATAATGGTAATTTCAAACAAAACGAAACCATCGAAACTGGCATAATTACCCGAAGTCGTATCACGTTAATGAACGACAAAGAAAACGCCGCTTTCTAACGAGACGTGTAACTCTGAGCGGTGCGAAATGCGAAATCTGATTTGGTATTCCGACGTCTCTCCGCAATTGGGGCGGCGCGCACGCGAGCGCCGCGCCGCGCCCGCGACCGGCGACACCGGCAGTCGGCGGGCCCGGCCGGCGCTGGCGATGGGCGGCCCGCGGGTCTCCCACGCCGGCCTTTGCGTGCTCGGCCGCTTGCTGTTTGGCATCCTATCATTTTGGGATCGTCGACAGTTATTTTAAAATTGAGAAAGATTGCGTCGTATACAGAGTACAAAAATGGAATTAGTATAGATAGCCAATATCCGATTGTGGTTTCAAAATGTTAATTATGTGTAACTGAGACTTAAAAAAAATTTTGTTACAA